>JABUQX010027516.1:0-27500 GCA_015478945.1 Trachelipus rathkii | reverse complement strand
TGTTTCTACCCTATCTTAGCTAATTAGCCTTAATTTTTAACTGATATTACAAGTTCATAAGCATAAGTGGTAAGCTGTCAAAATTTTAATAACCAGTTCTCTGCTTAGTTAAAAGTTAACAACCAGTTCATTTCAGTGTTTGATTAAACAGCAAAAGTGTTAACAACCTTTTTGTTTTCCTAAAAAAGTTTCAACTAGTTTATATGAGCCAGTTTGAATTGGTTCCAGCTCACCATTAGGCATTAACTCTGAAAGGTCTAATTGGTGCAATGTCCCAAATTTCAATGAACAATATTTATAACTTAAGAAATTAGCAAACTGTATATCGCTTCAAAAAAAATACCTAAATTTCATTTGAAATTAATATTTAAGAAAGAAAAAATAATAAACCTAAAGAAATTTTGGGAAAGTTCTATATTTGAATCAGTTCCTATTTTGTGAAAATTTTTTCTAAGTTCAAAAAAATTTCTAAGTTCAGAAAAGTTAAGTTAAGTTTTTTAAGAAAATTGTTTAGTGGCAAGCTTCTGGAATTATGCCAGAAGCTTGCCACAAAGAATTTTCTTAAAAAACTTAACTTAACTTTTCTGAACTTAGAAATTTTTTTGAACTTAGAAATTTTTTTCACAAAATATGAACTGATTCAAATATAGAACAATACCGAAATTTTATGGGTTACTAGTAGACCTAACGTATATAAAATGAACTATATTTGATTTATTTACAGTATATATAGCTATAATAAATATGATGATAAATAGTTTGATACTTACAAGTCTAAAGGATAGAAAAAGAAAACCACATATTTTCCTTTGTAATCTGAAAGCTTCACATTTTTAAATTCACCATCAATAATAGCTGTTGCTTCCCAAACAGGAGCTGGTTTACTAACTGAAAAGAAAATATATATTTTTTTAAAATTAAAAATATGTAGCTATAGTTTAAAATATTAAATATCTATCACGTAAATAAACATTCCTTAAGAGGAACCAGTGTATAGAAATGAAAATAATAGCCTGTAGATATATAGGACATGTGAACACATGTGTTCTCTATATTCCCATAGGTCTTAGGTTTTTGTATTTTGTACCTTGCGGCTTTGGCACTATTTTACCTATAAATTCATCTCTGCTCTTTAATCATCTTGTAACACTACAAAATATTCCGATATTCTAAAATCATACCCAAAATAAAACTTATTTTGACTGAAATCATGATTCTGGAGAATTTTAATATTAACTCCTCCCAATCCCAATAACTTTCTTCTAGTTCTGATGTTTCTGCTGGTCAACATGAATGTATATTTTCTGACTATAACATGAGGATTAATACAGCTAATTTGTATTCCTAATCAGTCTTAGAGATAAAACCAATATTCAAGATCTACCTTTTCATAACTTCCAAGATTCAATAACGTGTATATTTGACAAAAAAATTAATATATAATATATTATTCATCTCATCAAGAAAATATAAGAAAAAATATTATTTTAAGTCAAAAATGAAGAAATATTTTTAATCAAAAGAAATATTTTTCACACTACCTGAATGATTTCATATAAATGTCATTTTATAACATATAATTAAGGAGGATATCAATTAGTGCATTAAATAATACAACTATTCCTTCCGGCCATTTTCAAATCTCTGCAACCTGTTTATTCTACTCTATCTCTTAAAGTTTACATGAACTGAGCGCACCTTTAACAAGATATGTTTGGTATAATGGCGCAATATACTGACCAGGCTATCAGTCATATTTATTCAACTTTTCTTAGAATGATTATTGATTTAGAGGGAGAGATCTCTGGTACAATTCTCTCTCTCCGGCATGGAAGTACATATTCTATTTTTTTTTTTTTTCAATTCAATTAAACTCACAAATTCTTGCTTAATGATACTTGTACTCCTGTTATAGCTACAGGCAGCGTAACCCGAGCTGAAACTGCAAAGTTTTGGTTGGAGCCTGTCAGAAAGGGTAAAAAAAAATTTTTTTGGGTATAGTCAGATCAAAAAATATTTTTGTGTAAAACCAGATTCAGAGTAAAAATATTTTTATATTTTAATGTAGTGCAGAATCAAAACCAAGGCTGAATGATTTTAAAATAATGCAAGTCTGAGCTGGAATCAGGGAATTTGAAAATAGTGGGGACAAGTATTATGGAGACTAGCTGAGTTGGAGCCAGCACAAAAATTGGTTACATGGATACTTTTAGGAATTACTATCATCTTACCTATTAGTAGTAATAGTTTTAATATTATAAAATATATAGAAGTAAAAAAGAAAATTTTTTTTACTCATTGCTTTTGTCCATTGTAAATTGTGTCCAGATGCTCGCCCTTCTGTGTTAGGATAAACAGATCCCCCGGCATATGTGTGGCACATCTCTTCAGATGCAACTTGGGGGTTGAAAAACGGTGAAACAAGGTAAAATGATATAAATGTCAATGAGAAGGGTAAAACTGCCATTTCCAAATTTAACAACAATAGCCCAATCCTAATGAATTATTATAAAATTAAATACAAACTTTTTCAATATAGAAGGAATATTGCCTTTTACTAATCGAGGCATCATTGGGATAACTATTTTGATTCATTTTAGGAAAGCATCAGATAATGATATAATATTTTCGTTCTTTTTATCAAGAGATTTATATATTTATATATTTCCATTCATAACTTTTATTTTTCTTTCTCAAAAAAAACAAAGTAATGAAGTTAATTCAGTAGTTGTAGTTACTTTTGTTCTAATAATGCTTCACTTGGGAGGTTTATGATCATTATAATATAAGCTTTCCTAAAATATTGTATGTTGACTTCTGTTTGGTGTTATCGGTGTTATAAGTTTACTTTTGTTTACAAACAATTGGGAATCACTGTTGTGATGGAGCACGTGGTTTTTGAATAAACGAAAATAAAAAAAGAATAACAAATGGTTCATATTACAAATAACTGATCAACTACTGTGATGGAGTTTATCGATTTGGAAGAAATTAGATTTAAAGCTAATTTTACTAAATGAAATATTCATCAATTCAAACCAGCCTACCACGCCGCCATCTTGTTTGTTTACATTTTTTTCGTAAGAACGTGCTAAATTTGGCGAGCATGGGAAATAGCAACCTTTTAGAATTAAGGAAATTCCTTACGTTTCGTGAGCATTTTTAACGATTTTGCGCTAAGTTTGACAAAAACGAACGCAAATTTGAGCATTTCTTACGTTTCGTAAGCACAAATACAAAAACGAAAACGGCTTTAATATAACTAATATACTTATACTTATAACTAATATACATATGTGTGTATTTTTCACGTCTGTGCTTTGGCAAGAGTACATGTTCGGGGAATTTGACTGTAAACCAAAGTTGTTTACCGCACCTCCAAGTTTCCACGGTCGATCATCTTAGAAGTAATTTCCTTGGGCATCTATACAATGATCCCAGAGTTTCCCCTATGGTTTCATATATCCCTGGAAGTTGTCAAGTGTGAGTGCCTTGAGGACCTCCTGCGATTCAGCCTGGATCTCCTATATCGTGTTAAAACGACGCCCTTTCATCCGTAATTTCATTTTTGGGAACAGGAAAGAGTCACTAGGTGTAAGCCTGTAAGGTAAGGGGAATAGGTTGCATGTGGAATCACTGTAATGTTTTTAGAAGTTAGGTATTGTCGAACAACGAGTGATGCATAAGAGGGCGCCTTCTTCCACTTATCTGGATCTGTGCTCCGAATGCCTTTCCTCAACAACTTCAAGATCTCATACTAAAACTTACCATTGAATGTTTGACCAGGAGATAAGAATTCTTTGTGGATAATCTGGCAAGCGTAAAAAAAAATCTCAACCTTTCTCTATGATCATAACCGCAAACCCATGCTTTATCACCAGTTATGATATTAGAGATAAGGTTAGGATTATCTCTGACTTATTGTTTGAGTTCGTACAAGCAGAAACGTGATCGACCTTCTGTTCGTTGCTCAGCAGTCTTGGCACAAATTTCTCAGAAATGAGTCTCGTGTTCAAAAGGCCAGACAAAATGCGCTGAATAGTCCCGTTTGACTGTCCTACTATCTCAGAAACATCGTGGATGATTCACCTACGATCTGCAAGGATAGCCACGTGAATTCTTGCTACGATTTCGAGCGTTGTCTTTGATGACGGCCTTCTGGAACTAACATCGTCGTTGGCAGCTATTCATTCGTTCGTCCTTGAAATGTTTGCAAAATAAATAGGTTTTGTTTTTGCCAATGAAATTATCTCCAAATCTTCATGTAGCATACGATGGGTTTCTGTAGCATTTTTTTTTAAAGATTGAAACAAAATTTAATGGAAATTCTTTACTCGCTAAAAAAATAAAAAATAAAATAAAATAAAAAATAAAAAATAAACATAAAAAACAAAAAATCGCCAAATCAATGAAATCTACCCTTACAAAGTCGCACCAAAAAAATAAAGCATCTTTTTAGATGCGTGACTGTTGGCACACTGATTCACAAAGCAAACTGCTCGCTACATTTAGTTAGCGGCAGGTCATACTACATTCAGTACAAGTGGGCTGCTCAAATTTCCCAAACTTTTGGGTGGTACCTCCTATGTTCATTTCCCATGTGAGTTATTTGTTATAATATTTGTTATAAAATTTAGTGATTCTGTGATCAGTTGACGAAATAGGCATAATTATGAATTTGATAAATATAATTATATATACTGTATGTGTTACATAGTGATATATAATAATAATATACATATATTATATATATATTACTATATATAATAATATATATATATATAAGGATAATAACGCTGAGTAATATATAGTATATATATATATATAATAATTATATATATATATATAGGTAGTATAATTAATATATATAAATATAATATATATATTTATATATAATATACTATTATATATGGCCAGTCTCTCTATTAGGTGGACACTTGTATCTAAAAAATACAATAGCACATAAACCGATACCATTTTTTGAATTCAGAAACATTTTAATTGCCGGAAAATAAAAAATCATTTTATTAATTATTAAAACAATTAAAATTTTTAAAAAATTTAATTAAAAATAATACTTCTAGGCCTGAATAACATCTTGAGCCTGATATTTTGGGGATTCTCCTAGGCAACAGAACTCCTACCTCGCTCCTTCTGGCAGCGGAGAAGCGAAGAATTTTTATTTACTTATATATTTTAGGAATGAAAAAAAAAAACGGTTCTCTATTCGTCGGGTATTTTCTTGGTTGAGGTATTAGGATTACTTAGGTGTTAGGCAGGTGTACGGTAAGTTAAGCGTATAGGTAGGTGTAGGTTAGGTAATAGGTTAGGTTAGGTTTATGTTAACTTTTTTACGTTAGGTTTCTTTACTTTTGACAACTTCTCTTTCAATTCTGTTTCAGAATTTAATAAAACTTAACGAGTTATTTAACTGTAATTGAATAAAATTTTTCTTTGCTCATTACTTGGTTCTAAAAAAAAAACATTTACACTGCATCATACTTTCTATACCTCCTATGAACCATCGAATGTTAAACCCAATCGATTCCATTTAGGTTCGATTTACCAAAAACTCATTTTCAGTTCCAACTTGATCGTACCTTTATTATATTTTTTATATATACTTTTTTTATCTCCCTTCATTTTATTTCTTTCATCATTTTCCGCACTTAAAATGTTCGCTTTTTCTTCTAAAAACGTTATTTCAGTTTTTTATGTAGCTATCGTAAATTTTAGATACAGGTGTTAAATTTATACTGTTCTGATATATTATATATAGTATATATATATATAATATATTAACAATAAATATATCATATAAAGTACACAGAACATAGTTAATATAAATAAATGTAAG
The DNA here is from genome assembly GCA_015478945.1 of Trachelipus rathkii. Lineage (NCBI taxonomy): Eukaryota > Metazoa > Arthropoda > Malacostraca > Isopoda > Trachelipodidae > Trachelipus > Trachelipus rathkii. Next base: position 21,643 of record JABUQX010027516.1, on the reverse strand, counting down.
TAATATAAATAATCTATTATAATAATGGATGAGTATAGATAATAGTAAAAGGTAAATATATATACGATATATTAGATAATACGTATAATAATAGGTATGGGCGTATACTTACAGGGGGGAAGGGGGCACATGGCTTTCTTAAATCTTGGCAGAAATAAAAAAATTAACCGTTAATAAAATTTGAAATTAACGTTTTAAGGGTTTATTACTAGAAAAACTGATAAAAAGATACAATCAATCGAAATAGAATAATTGAAAGTAGTTAATTCGAATGTACTAACGGTATGGTATAAACTTAATTTTTTTTTCTGAAAGGAGGTTTTAATGAGGGTTTTTCGATTTTTCATTTTCGTTTTAAAATTAACTAGCTGTGTGCAAATATCTGTTTTGCGTCAAAGCAAATTTATATTATATGTATATATAATATAATCATATATAATATATATATAGATATATAATATAATTAATATATATTACCTAATATATATAGGAAATAATACTAATAAGATAAATGTGATAAGATATATTATATATATGAAGTAGTATAATTAGTGAGTAAGTACGATAGTGACATATAGTAAATATACAATAATAGTATAATATATATATATAATTATCACCAATAGAGTATATATATATATGAGAGTATATAAATAATAATATAATATATATATATATATATATATATAATTATAAAACTTATATTATAATATATATATAGTAATATATATATATAATACTATAATATATATACTATATATATATATATATAATATATATTATACTATATATAATATATATAATATAACAATATACTAGCGCTATATAATATACATATAATAATATACCAGTATATATAGATGTGATAGTCATAGGTATAATATATATAGTAGGATCATATATATAAATAATATAACCACATAGTAGTAGATATATATATATATATATATAATAATAGTGTGAGAATATATACTACCTCGATGACTATAATATATAATAATAGTATAATATATATATATATATATATAAGTATATATGAGTGATATAATAATATTATATAATCCTTTCACCCGTACTACCGGATTATACTATCTCATATATAATATATAATACCTATATATATGAGTGAGTGAGTGAGTGAGTGAGTATATATATATTATATATATAGTTTATATTATCTCTATATATATGTTAGTGTATTCAGTATATATTATAATTCTATATCTATAATGTAGATACGCTATGATATATATATATTAAATATATATATATACTATATTCTTCAATAGTAATATATATATAAATAAGTATGAGAAAAGTATTACTTATATAATATTACACTCACAATATATATTATATATAACACATATATATTATAATATATATAATATTATATATATGATACTATAGTATATAGGATATAGGTGATATATATATATCCTCTCACCTCCTTATTAAATCTATATTATATAATATATAGACAATTACAATTATATGACAACTATACATATATTAGCCGAATACCTCATAGTAATAGAGTAGATATTATATATAGTTCTTATATAATAATATAATACTATATATCGCTCAACCTTTTCCCCTAAATGAAGGAGATGCCGTGCCTGACGCCACATGTACGTGCAGCCTATATTACTTATCTATATATATATATACTATACTATATATATATATATGATATACTATATATCTATATGTTAATATTACTATATACTATATACATACATATATATATATATATATATCCATATATATATAAATTCGGTGTATATTATACTATATAAATATAATATAAATATATAATATATATATATAATATAAGTATATACATAAATAATAATATAAGATATAAAAATATATATAAATAATATATATTTATATATATAGTATATAAGATATATATCATATATATATAATAAGTACATATATATATATCAATATAAATATATAATATATTTACTATATAACAGTGACATGCATATATTTTCATCGCTGATAGATGGGAGGGAGCGCTTAATAAAGCATTTAAATTAATGAAGTATTCCTGTCCGGATGACAGTTTTTATCGCAACCTGAAAAAAAAAAAACAATTTATGCTTGCAATGCAAAACGCAAAAGCATTTCCCAAAATTTAATCCGTATTCGTTTGTGCGTTTTGCCCTTACGAAAACGTAAGAAACTGACTCAATTAGTTTGCGTTCGTATTATGTCAAACTTAGCTCAAAATTGTTAGAAAATGACTCACCAAGCGCTAATTTAAATTTATCCTTAATATCTGTAAAGTTGCTTATTTTTCTGGTGCTTGCTGAATTTAGCACGTTCTTTACAAAAAATGTAAGGCTTCAAGGTAATAAATATGATTTTAAATTTGATAATTCATGAATGTTTCATTCAAATAAAAATCAGCTTAAATATAACATTTCTTCAAAAAATCGAAATTTTCATCATGAATTATGTTATGAATTATTGAATTATAAATAATTTGTATATTATATTTTTTTCACTGTTTATTCCAAATGCCACCAGCTGCTCCATCATAACAGCTGATTCCAATTGTTTGTAAGGGAACAAAAGTAACTTGAATAAGAATTGCGGTCGTTTATGCACGAAATTCGTGTTAAAACTGCGTAAGGCGTTTTCGTTTATGCTTACGAAACTAGTCTGATAAATGCTCGAGTTTACGTTCGTTTTGTCTAAACTATTAGCGCAAAAATCGTAGAGAAATTACTACCCAAACTAAAGGAAATTACTTTAAATTCTGTAGGTTTGCTTTTTAAATAACTATCCGTGCTTGGCGAAATTAAAGCAAGTCTTAACGAAAAAAAATATGTAAACAAAAAAAATGGCGGCGTGGTAGGCCCGTTTGAATTGATAAAATCAGCTTTAAATTTTTATTCTTTACCAAATCGAATAAATCTCAAGAAAAATCTTAAATTGGATACATTATTAGTATATATAAGCCATGTTCGGGTTCTAATTTCTTGTATATTCCAAATTTACTAGCTCCAATCACACAGCTTATTTCCAATTCAGTTTGGAAACAAAAAGTAAACTTTCGATAAGAAATCGTAGGTCGCTTCTGCCTACGATAAATTCATGCTAAAACTAGATTAGCATTTCTTACCGAGCGTATACACAAATGACAAAAACGAAAATGGTCTTAACGTTCGTCTTGTCAATAATCAGTCATAGCTGGTGACAGCCGCTTCACTCGTTGCCAAGATGATGAGCGATTATTATTATTTATTATTTATTATTAATATATTTTATTATTATATTATTATATTATTATTATTATTATTATTATTATTATTATTATTATTATTATATTATTATATATTATATTTATTATTAATTTATTATTATTATTAATTATTATATTATTATTTATTAATATATATTAATTAATATAATATATACATATAATATATATATATATATATATATATAATTATAATACTAATAATATTATATTATATAATATAATATATATATATATAATATATAATATATATATATAATTATATATATAAACTATATATTAATATATATATAATATTATAAATATAATTATATATATAATATATATATATATATATATAATAATATAATAATAAATAATAATTAAATAATTTGTTATAGGTTATTAGTCTGTCATGTGTTGAATTACTACTAGATAAATTTACATTTTCCCTTCCATTTGAAAAGCGTTCAGCAGTTTAAATATATATTTTGGATGTTTAAAATTTAAACCTGCAAAGTTCAGAACCACCATTCGTTTTGGTAGATTCTCTGGATGTAACAGGGTGAGCCAAAATGTTGTACCAGGTGGAGCAAAAATTTATCACTTAATAGAGGTAACATTTTTAAGTCATATCATCCATATGGTTAAATTCTATAATATACCAAAAATTTCATAGAGATTGTGAATTTGTCAGGGAATCACTTACGCAGTAACATTTGCCTTTCATGTTTTTTTTTGGGAAAACTTATGAGTGTTAAAGAAATATGAATCCAAAAAATATGTTGTTTGCCTGCAAAATCCAGTTTTTCGTAGTGTATTATTTAAAAGAGGAAGAATAATTAACGATTTAAAAAATTTTGTTGTGATAGATACCATTACATAATAGTAGGTTAACATAAAATCTCATTATTTGAATTAGTTTTCGGTAAATATTTTTTAAAAAAATAACAGGGTGTCCAAAAATCAATTTTTTTTCGGAAAAGTCGGTAAACTATTGACCTTAAAATCTCTGATGAGGTAAGTTGCTAAAAAATCTAAATTTTCACACATATATCTACTACCAATAGATGTTCTCTACCTGCAATATTGACTTTGGATATTTGCTTGTTTTAAGAAATACAACCATTCCAATAAAATGCCAAAAAAAAAAAATTTTATAGTGTGTTATGATAGCTATTTTATTGATATAGTTATTTATAGATTCAAGGAGACAATAAATAGACAAAAATAAAATAAGAAATAAAAGGTGGCATCAAGGAGAAATGAAACAATGTTAAAAAATTTAATTTAAGGCTTAAAATAATATACATAAGGTAAATGAAAGAAGGTAGTGTAAATTACAAAATTAACAAAATAACTTGAAAAATTTATCATATATATAACTATATAAATATATATATATATATATATCTATTATATAATTAATATATACTATATGACTATAACTATGATATCTTACATATACCTATAAATATATATATATATATTATATATAATATATATAAATATATACCTGTAATATACATATATATACCTATATATATTATATAAACCATATATATATATATCATACATATTATATATTATATGAGAATTATATATATTAATATTTACTAATAATATATATATATATATTATATATATATATTATGAGCTGTGTCCAAAAGTGGACATACAACTCGCTTAGCCAAGAGAATAAAGCGAGGGGGCCCAGGTTCGAAGGACTGTTTGGAGAGCGAGAGAGAGAGAATGTGTGTTATTCTCTATTATCTCTAGCTTCGTCCCACATCAGACGTTAATGAAGTACATTCTTGTTGAATAGCCCTGCGTTGCCGCTGCGCTAATGGGAAAAATCCGGCTACCGGACGATAGCCGGCCACCACGAGGATTTGCCGTCGAGGCCCAAGTACCCAAGGACGCTTTCTCGTTGGGTCAGCTTGACAGGGACGTTAGTCCTTACCGGGGGCGAGTTGGTGAAGTTGATTGTGTATATACCTAAAGATATATATATAATATTATATATTATATATACATTTATATATTAATATAAGCCTTATAAGTATATATTACTCACTCACTAATATATATATATATATAATACATGTAAGTAATTTAGTATATAGCCTAAGCTCATCATAGGTATGATTATAACCATCAGAAAAAAAAACCTTTAAATGACAAAACTTAAATAAAATTGTTGCAGTATATACTTGTGTATTACTATATATTATAATATTAATATTTATATATATACCTATATAGATATATATACCTAATATATATATTATGACAATATAATATAATATAGTAAACTATAACAAGTTGCAAATTCCATTATAGTAAAAATATAATATAATATATTAATTATTATATATACATATAAGTTATATAGTAGTAATATATATATATATATATAATAATACTATAGTATTGATTTTGCGCTGTATCTGTGATTGTTCAGAAGAAGAGAAATTTCTTCGGAAACTTTGTTGAGATGTTGTAATTTCTGCTTGGTAATGAAATTTTTATATCAAACCCAGAAACTATTCGTAAAATATCTTTCATTGGGACCTACCCGATCGCAATCTGACATCTTGAACTGAAATTCTGAGGGTCGGAAGTATGATAAGAAATATTATGTAACATTTCCATCGTTCTCCCACACTTGATTTCTCTCTTACCTTTCCAATCCACCATATTGGTCATCATTACTACGGCAAAGCTCTGTGTCCATTTATTGCTACACTTAATGAAACAATTGTGTAACAGAAGCGCTTCTGTTGTCAGTAAAAGGAGGGTAAAAATAAAAACTAGTTCAAAATCATGGTCTGAAAGTGGAAGATTTTGAAAAGGAAAGATAAGGGTTAAGGGTTCGTCATCACAGATGCTTCAGTCTCTCAAGACTTGCATGCATTTCTTCTTCTTTAACGAGAAAATAAGTTAATTCCTCTTACTCTTCTCTTTTTGCAGAATGAATATATTGGTCAATATTAAGAATTATGATGTGTTGATTGTTACTTATAAGGCTGACATTCTGAGCTTAAATTCGCGCATTTTGTTTCTTCCTCACAACCGCATCACAGGCCACTTTTTCCGTGGCAAGATGGCAAAAGAATAATGCCATTCAGCTTAATGCGAAATCTTTTTGGTGAGGCAATGTTTAACAAAAATTTTTCCTCTGCAATAATTCTGCTACCTACAGGATACCACACACCCCAGCCTGAAACTTCTTCTCAGCTTTCATAACATTAGGAGAAACATTATTGTTTAATATATTTTCACTAACATATGTTTGAAGAAATGAGAGCAATCGTGATGTGTTGTGCGTCCTAAGTAGTTACTAAGACACAAGAGCAGTGAACATTCTTAAATTCTACTATTTTACTCTTAAAAATATAGAACAAACATGTGCAAAGTAGCTTCAAAGTAGCTTGGTCATTGAACCAATGATACCCTTGGAAATTCATCTTGGACTACGTACGTGTAGTTCTCGGCAAAATCAGGCAAGATTATGCATTCATTTTCAAAAGTTTTTCTTTCTTTTCATATACAAAAAATTCGAATTGAATTTGGAGAAATATAATGTGACTTTGAGAGTTTGCCCAATTTTCACACCATCTCAAATAAATTGATGAGTAAATATAAGTATATATATATATACTATTAGTATAATTATATTATATATATATATATCTAGTATATATATAATATAATATAATATATACTATATATATATATACTATATATAATTATTTAATATATCATATATATATAGTATAATATATATAATTATATATATATATAATATATATATATATTATAGTATAATCATCAACTTTTTAAAAGTTATTGAGTTATATTTTGTCATTTACAGTAGATTTAATGGTACCTTATTCAATATATTTAACCCTTAAAAATTGAAATTTTCTTTAACATTGTTCTTTGAAAGCTTTGATGCCACACTATATCATTTGTCTATGTATTGTCATGAACTATAATTAAATATAATACATAGCTATCATAACACAACTTAAATTTTTTTTTTTTTTTGGCATTTTTGAATGGCTGTATTTTCTTAAAACAAGCAAATACCCAAAGTCGACAATTCTTGACACATCCAGGAGAGGGTAGTCAGCTATAAATTTGTGAAATTTCAAGATTTTTTAGCACTAACCCCATCAGAGATAATTTAAGGTTCAAAGTACCGGATTTTCCGCAAAAAATTTGATTTATTGGACGGACCCTGATGGGAATTTTTTTAAATATTTACCATATATATATATAGTAAGATTTAACTTAAACCCTACTTTAGTATGATTCATCACACAAAATTTTATATATCAGTTTAAATATTTCTTCTTTAATATATCATTCCATCTATGCCTTCCGATTTTAAATCTCAAATTCTTTTCCATTGGTGAAGATCATATTTTCCCACAGAAAAAACAGAAAAGGCCAAAATAGTACCTTAAAGTATCCCTTAAACAAACATCTCTCTCTATGAAATTTGATAGAATACCAATTTATTGGAGATCATGAGACTTAAAATTGTACCTCTAATCATAAGTGATAAATTTATGCTCCACCGGTCAAACATATTGGCTCACCCTGTTACAACCAGAGTAAATCTCCAAAAACGAATGGTGGTTCTGAAACCTTTCCTATTTAACTTTAACGCCATGCAAAATATAAAACTTTCAAAATTATTCGAGCGGACTTTATCAGCAGTACGGGAAAAATGGGTATAGAACCCACTAAGCGACCTACTAATGAATATAATATAATGTATTACTATATATAGATATATTACTACATATAATATATATATAATATATATATTATATATATAATATAATATATATATATAATACTAGCTTAATAGGCTATAAGTATAGTCTTACCCCCCGCTATAATAAGATAAGATATAGTAAAGTATATATATATTATTATATTTATATATATATATATATGATAAACCTATATATATATATATATTATTACGTATCTAATACTATCTGGGGAACGGATAATATATATTATATATATATTAACTAATATATAACTACTATCACATATATATAAATCTCCAAATATATCAACCCTATATTATACTACTATATATAAATAGGTATAGTATAGATGTTAGAATATATATATACAATACTACGAATATTATTATATATTATACTCATATTATATAATATCATATATGTTATATATAATATAATATAATACCTATATAATATATAATATATAGTATACCCATTACATAATTAACTATAATAACTATATATATTATATACTTGAATATATAATATAGTATATATACCTGACTATTATACTTATAAGTGCTATATAATATATAGATTATATATATGATATATAGATATATATCATATATATATATGAATATACATAATAAATAGTAATATTATATGAATATAATACTATATAATATAATATTATATGTATATATATATAAAAGTATATATTATATATATAGGTAAATTATATATTATATATATATAATATATATATATTATACGATTACTCTCTATATATATGTGTGATTTAACATTTTTAAAAGATTTTTGATTGTCGATATTGATATTATATATATTTTTTATGTGTATTTGATCATTTCTATTAAAAAAAAGACATCACAAACAGACGTATTTGAAATCACCAATAACCAAATGTTTATCAATACCGAAACAAATCGAGATTTGACATCCAACACACTCAGTTTACAAGAAATATACCGTACCCACGCTGTCCAGTAAAGCCGGTAAAACCAAAGTATAGCGGGGCGAGACAATAATTATCTTTGGGTGCCCTGTTCATCCATCATCCAATGAACCCAAATATTGATAAGATGGACAATTATAGCGAATCTTTCACTTAAGTATCATTAACGACAAGCGAAGATTTTTAAAAGATTTTGAGCGGTTCCTTTCCGACTATAGACTAGGTAACGAGAGCAACAACGGAAAAATGATACCAGCCCACAAACGGAAATAAAAAATAAAGCGATCCCACCGGCTAGTAAAATAGCGATGCATGCACATAGCACCCCGGCAGACTATGTCCCACAATCCTACCCATATAGGCATTGAATTATAAAACACGATTAGACATTATAGATATATATCGTAATATTTTCTTGATCTTAAAGCTTAATTTTACTATCACCAACTGTTAACAATGACTCAAATAATGCAACTTAATAAATTATGAAAAATTATATTTGGGCAAGAAGGTTGACAGAACATATTATTATAAGAGCATAACCACAGATTGGGCTGTGTTGCCTAACTCTCCAATATTTGTTTACATCACAAAGCCAAAGCCATTCCATCTATTCAAGATTTATGCATCGAAAATTAAGATAAAAATTTACTAGTCTGTAAAGTTTTTGTGCTTCAGAAAGAAACAGAATGCTGTAGCAGTCATTCGTATTCGTAGAACAGTTTGCCTGTAGAATCTTCCAGATTCTTCAAGATTTATTTTGACCGTGGAACGCCCCCAAATTTAAAAATAAAATCATAAGAACCCTATGAAATTTGCTATAGTGCTGAAACAAATAATCCTGTCAAGATGTTCTTTTCTCAACTCTGAATTGTTATCTCTTGAATGGTCTGACAATATTAATCTAATAATATTAGGTCGACTCATTAAAGGCGTTTTCGCTTAGTCAAGAAAAAAACTCTCAATTTAGTAACGAAACAGTAGTTCGTTTTTTTAAATATTAAAAAGATACTGTAGTCTAAAAATAATTAGTAGCCTTAGGAATTTATTAACCTTAATGTTTTTATTAAGCTTTTGTTAAGATCGTATTGGGAATTTACCATGAAGTAAATTCTGAAATATGCAATCACACAGTTGAGTGAACGTCGCTCTCACTCCTGCTTAAAGAACGAAATCGCCTATTAAAACTATTCAAATCTAGCCTAATTATAAAAGCACAAAATAAAGTAAAAACTTTCAAAGATATTAAGATAATAGTTTTAAGTAATGATTTCCAAGAAATAAACGTGGAGCGACGCCTTGTAAAAGTATTAAGGCTGTAAGGTAATGTATAAGGGTAGGTTGCGTTACTATTTAGGCCTACACTATAGAATGCCCATCTCTCGCATACTGGTATCAAAAACATAAAGTAAAGGTTCTATTTAAGATCTTATAGGCTAAGAGAAGGGTTAGATTAAACAGCTAAAGACTAAATAGACCTAACGCTGTCCAGCTAATTCAGAATATAAAAGGTGTTAGACACGACTGAAAAAAGGAGACTTAACATAAGTTTTCTTTAGAACGTTTCTACTTTCTGGAAACTAAATAATTCATATTGATGGGTTCTCTTCCGTTGGAACAATTGTTAATATAATATAAATAAGTTGATACTTAGTTTAATATATAGTTAAAATAGACCGTAATGCTACAAAAGGGATCGCGAGCTAAATACGCAACTCACGATTTATTGCAAAAGACTGTTAAATTTAAGTGCCTCGTTTTTAAGTTTCAAAACAAACTTTGGTGTTGCCAAATTAAATACATTCCCAAAGCAAGAAAGGTCTCAAATCTTAGTTGTATAACCACAAGAGTAGAAAAGAGAATATACTTTAAATTTTGTAACTGAATTTTATCCACAATAAGAAAAGAAAATAGTTAATAGCAATATAGGAAGATTTAATATATTGCTGGAAATGGAATCATTTGTTGCATATAATATTAGTAGTAGTATTTTGAATGGATTTTTCTTTTATTTTATTTTTTATAATTTATAACACTGTCCAAGTATATCAAAACATCACAATAACATACATATCACAACACATATCTAGCAGGAACATATATTCTTATGTGTATAGAATTTTTTTGTGAAAGGAAAATATTCCCTCCTTGTTATTTACAATCTATTAATTTTCATTTGCAACCGTAATAAAAATAAAATGTTTAATACTCTTTTGTTAAATGTTTATCCTAAGTTTGAAAGTAATTTAATCTAGATTCTGAAAGGTTAGACACAAAGCATTTTTTTAAACCTAGACCCAATCTAGCTCACGGAATAAGTTTTGTCGGTACTACTATGGAATTTGGTCTACAATTGTGCTTACTCTACATTATGTGGTCTACAGTTGTGCCTATTCTATAGTATTCGGTCTACAAATTTCAACCAGCCTAAAATCTTGTTCGTCTTGGCAAGATAATTTTTTCAATTTTAAAATTCTCACTTCGAAAATTTTTTTAAATTAAAGCGAGCAACGAATAAGGGGCTCTTAAAAATAACAAAATTGGGACATTGTATAGAGTTTAACTTAACAATGTTGGTTGTTTAGTTTTAATCAAGATCTTTTTAGGCAAATATTTTCAACTAATGTTTATAAAGTAAATGCATTTCATTTATTTTCCTTTATAATTTGTGATAACATTGCGCAGAAGTATAACAATTTCACAGAATCACACTTATCACTCCTATGTGTCGAATGAGATACTTATCATCTATCATATATTTTATTTATAATTAAAATGTTTACACACATACTTTCACCAAAAGAAAGTATTATTTAACTCAGTCACTAACAATTCATTAAAATTTATTCAAAACCATAATGAAAATAATTTATTTTACACTTTTTTGTTAAAGTTCATTGTGTTTCTGCAGATTAATTTTGATGTAGAATCTTTAAGATTAGAATAAAAGCAACCTCATAAAACATATATTCTTTCTATATAGCGAGCGGATGAATATTTGCTGAAATTTTTACTCTATATTGTCGTTTTCGTTTTGGAATCTTACGTTATTTTAGAATTCGCTAGGAAAACTTGCAAAACGAAACGCCCTTAATATACTTGACCTTAAAAATTGTAAAGCTATTTAAATTTTGACTTCCAAGGCCGATGCACCGGTTTCAATTCATTGACCAATTAGATCTCCCGGCATCACACCAGATGATTTTTTCATTTGGGGATTCGTCAAAGATGTGCACAATAAATACCCAAGTGACAGACATTGCTGATCTAAAAGAAAGAATCTCAGCTGCTATTCAACAGATTAATGTTGAAATGCTGATGTGTACATGGCCAAAATGGGAATAACGGGCTGGATGTTTTGAGAATCACTAATGATACACATATTGATTGCTTGTAACATTGCCAATTATGTGAAAATAACTTTAGATAATAAAAATTCTAAAAATATTTGTTTCAAACTCCTTGGTTTGTCCATTACATATTTATGTTATGAGGAAGTTGTCTCGAAAATTCTCGGACACCCTGTTTATATATATAAATATATTACTATCATATCGATATCTTGTGCATCATATTATATATAATTATATATATATATATATAGATATATTCTAGATAAGATATTCATATATATATATATATATATATATATATATATATATATATATATATTATAATATATATATATATATATATATATATATATATATATATATATATAGGATGAGAGAGAGAGAGAGAGAGAGAGAGAGAGAGAGAAAAGACCCCGGCAAGTTGCTGAACCGCAAGACTTTCGGCCGACCTGGACGAAGGCCTTCAAAAAATCTTCTTTGCGTCCCCCCCCCCCACAAAGAAATCAAATCAATGAGCGAAATTGCGCACGCACAGCTTCCCGAAAACCATCAGAGATCAATTACAGGACTCTTTAACCACGTTCAACCTTATTTTATATTTCTCCTTTTCTCGCTCATGAGGCTAAGCTTTCCCGGCTGTATGCTTCAGTCTTACTTCTAAAAGACGGTGACATAGAAACAAACCCTGGACCTGGAAAACTACAAATGCCCAATATGACAACATGCAACAATATAGTAAGAAAAAAAATTCCATAAACTGCAATAGATGCAAACAATGGATACACAAACACTGTTCTCCTTTCATCACGTTATCCCCTTCAAAACATAACTGGATTTGCCATGTCTGCACTCTACTCACAATAGCAACCACAACACACACATCACCACAAAACCTAAAACCTACAACTTAAGCACGTTACAATTCAACCACAGACGGCACTACACAACAAAACCACACAGGAATTAGAAACCTTCTATAAACATAAAACAAAACAATCACATAGCCTGATACACAGAAGCCCACCTCTCCCCCGAAACACGTATTCAGAACCAAAAAAATTCCTACAGATACCTTATGATTGCCCATCTTCAACACCCCAAAGACCCTAAAATAACACTCTACTAACTCTTATACACAAACTCACTATCATACACAAGCCCTACCTTACAAACTACAACGGCATTAAACGACCACACCACAAAAATACAATCTTTTACAGCAATGATAAATAAAAAACACAACCTTATAAACCTCTACATTTCCCCACCACACCTCAACACTATGCCCCAGAAATTACAAACCAGACCTCCCAACCAAAATCTTCCACCTCCCAAACCTCTCATAATGGTGGTGACTTCAAACTCCGGCCACCATCCAATATTGGTCTAAGTAACCTCCAAGAAGTAGAACCAAAGTAGGAACCACACACAATCATATCCAACCTTGAAAACTTAAACATCTTAAACCGCCTACATAAAACAGCCCACACCAGAACCCACGCACAAACCAACCAAACAGGCAACATCACCTGACCCTTAAACCTATGTTCACCAAATTTACACACAAAACTCAACTGGTCAGACACAACCGAATCTCAAAACTCCGAATCCACTGCCACCATCATCAATAACACATTACCAAAGGGAATGATCAACAAAAACAGAATATACCCACTCAGAATAAACGTTACACCAAAACTACTAAAAAAAAGACAGACGGTATTGATCAACAAACTATATAGAAAAACAGCATACATCCCCTAAATATCACAAACGCATCAACACTCAACAAAGCCATACAAAATTTCACATCTCTAATCCAAAAAAGCAGCTAATAAATCCATACCCCGAGGATACATAAAAAATACAACTACAACACCATACCACATCTGAAATAGAGACAGCTAATCTCCAAACAAAACTTACTCACTTCAGGAAATATATATACACATCACTTCACAAAACCGACAACACAGATTAGACGCCAGAGGATGTCCCTAAACACCCAATCATAAACTTAAAACAAATCTCAACACTCTTCTCAAACATCTTCAACGTCTTCCCACAGAAAGAACATTTCAAACCACACGAATAACACCAAGAGACTGTGGGAAAACAATAAATTATTACTGGACACACACAAACTTTCCAACGAATCACCGGCAACCAAGCAAACATGCACCCATTGAATCCATCAAAAACCCCAAACACACACAAAACCCTCTATCCAACAAACAACTCGCAAACATTCTTACATCTCACTTTGCAAAGCAGAGTCAAAAACCTACACAAACTCAGAAAGAAGAAAAATATCAAAACCTCTTGCAAATATTGCAATTCAACCACGACCGAACAATAGAAATAACCACAAACTGACCTAGAAAACATAACAAAAAGACACTCAAAAACTCCCTTTGCAACTGGCTCCCCAGCACAACCACTTTCACACAAGACACCTCAAAACACCTAGGGAACATTAGTTTAATCTCAATTACACAAATATACAACAGTCACCCAGCTAAATTTTATTCCCCTCTATTCTGGAAAAACATAAGTTATTCATTAAACCCAAACTCCACAAAACCAGGAAAAGGACCCCCTCTCGACCCCCTTCATCATAGCCCTATTTCTCTATTAAATAACATGCAAAACTAATTCTAGCAAAAAAAAAACCATATTAAACACATCACCAAACACAAATTCCCAACACGGGCTTTCAAAACAAAACATTCAACCACCAATCCGTCACTTCAAAAACATCATTCACCCACAGCAAAAACGACCCACATATACTCAAGAAGCCCACTCACCAAAAACAATAATCATAGAATCGACACCAAAACAGAAGCCTGATACGTACCTAACACATCAGCTTGATCCAAAAACAATAACAAAATCTAACATCCGCACTAACCTTAAGAAATGGATTTTCAATTTCCTATCAGGAAGAACATCACAAATACAAACAAACAACACAAAACCCCAAATAGTAAACATCAATTAGCGGATTTACCCCAAACCACTAAAATATCCCCATAATTTAACCTAAAGTTGATAGAACATTACAACAACCATAAAGACCACACAGACACAACAACCTACGAAGAATAACATTCCATAGTCACTTACACACCACAAACCCGAAATATATTTCCCACGACACCTCACAAAACACCCCAAAACTCAAACACCCCAACACCCATGGGCGTAGGCAACTCTCTAACCCTACCCCCACAGACTCAAACAACCTCCTTCTTCACCAGCGTTATATTACAAACAAATTCTAAACAACATTTCACCACCACCAAATAACACAACATACACCAAACAAACACCAAACAACATTTTAAAAAAAACACTCACCAGAATTAGCACTAAAATTCAACTCCCTTACCAAGAACCAGGCCAGTTCATCCTTGGCCAATTAAGATGCGGCTACCACCCATACTACAAACACAGCACACAGATTTAAACCTCAACCAAACCATCACAAATATCTGCTAACACTGTAACCACGGTTTACGGACAACAACAATCTCACTTCTATTCCTACAGGCCTTCTAAGCTCTCCAACCCCAGAGCAATATCGGGAACACTTTCATTTGCAGCCGGAGACAGATCTCTGTGAGTGAAGCGGCCCGGTCCCCTCGGGAGGATATTTGGACGTGGTAATGGCCTCGCCCCAATGATGGGTGCTTAGGAGTGATGAGAGGTTTAAGAAAGGTACTATATATATACTATATATATATATATATATATAGCTATCATACTATACCTATAATATCTATATACTTATAATATATATATAGTAAACAATATATATTGAATATAGGTAGTATATATATATATTATATATAATATACTAGTATTATATATATGCTAATAATATTATATATATATAATTATATTATATATATAAATATAGATATATATATATATATATATATATATATGATATATATATAGTTATAATATAGTAGTATATATATATATATAATATATATACTATATATAATTATATAACACAGATAATATATACTATATATATTAATAGACATATATTAATGATAATAGGTACCAATATATAATATAACTATTATATATATATTAGTATAATATATATATATATAATAATATATATATATAAACTATATATATTATATATAATAATATATAATATATATATATATATATATAAAATGTCAGTCCACCCCTCCAGTGGCATCCGCGGCTCCCAATGTGAAGCGTTTTGATGATCACAAATATGGGAGTCAACATGCTCTTTTAAATTGAATCACCCATTTACTCTAATAGTATTGACCACTCTTCTCATTTGTGCTAAATTCACATTCTTTCCCAACAAATACTATCTAACTGGCTCGATCTAATTTTCTTTGATCTTCTAACCGGTCGTTTCCCAACACCCTCGCCACTATACACCCGATAAACTTTTCCATATTACCAAACCACCTTAATATATATACTCTTATATATTCTCTCATACACGAGTTACGTCACACCATACGGCTTTCTAATAAACTCATTCCTCATTTTACCAATTTTTTATTCACACCTAACATGCCCCTAAGATTATCAATCTGAAAACACTGCATTTAGATCTATATCTCCTATTCCACAAAATAATTTCGTTTCTATACAATATTACCGGTAGCAACATATCCTCATGCTGAACCCAAACACACTTAAGATTTAGTCTCTTAGCATTCACCAAAGATTTGGTTGCCTCATTCACCTTCCCACTACTTACAATAGTATCATTACACTCAGCATCATCCACTCCCTTTTCATTCAGCCTATAGCCTAAATATTGAAACTTATATACTTGTTCCAGTTACCTACCATCCAACATGATTTCACACGGCCAACTCTTCCAACCTACCACCGTCACCTACCACCATCACCTTGCTATTATTTAATTTAATTTGAAACCTCTCCTTTTATATACACTGCCAAACTTCTCTACCAATCCTCTCAAACTTTCTTCAGGTTCACCACGCAAAATCAAATAATCTACATGTACTAAGAAAGGCACCCTCCACCCTCTTCCATTCTCCATCATTATAACACCTTACCCTGCCACAAATTATTTCTTCACCCCGTTCATGTACAAATTAAATAGCCATAAAGCCTCATTTTCTTTACTCGCTCAATTGTTTCAATGCAAAATTTGATCTATACATCCTCTACCACTTCTAATGCACATTGTCTTTCATCAACCAACTCATTACTCTCTCGATGCACTATTTCAGCCAGTGTATTAGCATATATCTTCACTCGAACACTCACTTAACTATTCCACTGTAGTTTCTGCAAATCCGGTTATTCCCTTACCTTTATACAAGGGTAATATCATTGCTCTCATCTAGTCATCCGGAACTATACCCTCCAAAAACGCTTTGTTACACAGCTTCCATATCCAGTCAATATTAATATTACCTACATTCTTGAATACTTCACCAATAATCCCATCTATACCTGCTGATTTACCATTCTTCAACGTTCTCACTCTATCTATTACCTCCTCAATAATAATTACCTCATCTCCAAAATACTTCCATCTTCTTACACCATCAAATCCAAGAACATTCACTATCACCTCTTCATCATTGCCAGTGTTATGCAGATTTTCGAAGTGTTCCCTCCACACTCTCCTCGCGTCCATCTCATTAGCAGTCACGAAAGCACGATCCCTATTCATTATTTTATGAAGGTTCCCGTTACTCTCTTTCTTTTATTAACTTTTCGTACTTTCTTCCAGAACAACTTCCTATTCCCATGTAGGTTCCTATTTATCTTCCTTCCAAGCTGTTCATTTTCCTAATTTTTTTTCCTGCGTATGCAACTTTTAGTCTTCCTCTTTATATATTTCGATACACTATTCTTTCAAGCTACTTTTACCGCTTGTATCACCTCATCTTTAAATCATTCACTATTGACATTCTTTCTTCCTACTTTATAGCACTTCCACACGCTTCTATTGCACTATTAATAAACACTTCCTTAATTTCCGTCCAGATTTGGTCAGTTCCATGTTGTTCGCATTTGTGCTCTCGCACACCTTTATAAACCTATTCATTTAACTTCTTACTTCTCACTTCCTCCCTTCTTTCTTTTGCTTCCATTCATGCCAGTCATTACCTTAGTTTTACATTAAACAACATATCGATCTGATATTCCCAACCCCATCCCCAACCCCATCATTGATTTAACATCCATCACAGGTACCTCCAATAAAATCTCTTTTTCTTTACAATACAGCACGCCACAGAAGTCCCCCACTATCTATCAATAATATATAGTATATATATATAAAGCATATATATAGTATATATAGTATAATATATAGCCCTACTATATATATATTATATAATTAATATTATATATAATATAATATATATAATATACTATATAATATATAATAATTATAATTATATTATAGATAATATAATATATATATAATATATATTAGTATATATAATATACTATACTAATATAATTTTATATATATATGGAAAAGTGGTAAAAAAAAAAACACTTATATGGACATTTTATTTTATTAATAATTGTCAAATTAAAAATATTCTGAATAATAATTATAAAATTTTTCTAAATATAAATAAAATTATTACTAAAAATATATTTTCAGATAATTTGAAATTAAAAAAAAATATATTTTAAAAGAAAATTTTTCATTACAAGAATTTATACAAAAAATACTAGTTTTAATTACATAAAAATAGTTCTAGTGTTATAATAATAATAATAATAATAATAATAATAATAATAATAATAATAATAATAATAATAATAATAATAATAATAATAATAATAATAATACATAATAATAATTAATAATTATATAATAATAATTAGGGTTTGCCCAGCACCGGAATTTTCAGCACTGCATCCCACAGGGATGCTAGAATTTTTACCGCACGGCACTGCACCGGAGGGGGCAACCCTAATTATAATATAGGAATAATTAATTATTGTTTAACCTTTTATAGTTCACAGGTACGACATTTTCATCATTTCAAATAATTATTTTGAAAAGTATTTTTTCTGTTTTAAATATCAAGAAAAATATTTCTGTTTTAAATGTCAAGAAAAATATTTCTGTTTTAAATATCAAGGAATATATTTCTGTTTTAAACTTTAAATTAAATGTTTTCTTTATTTCTCTTTTTTTTTCTTTCTTTTTTTGAATTTTCTAGGGAACTTGTTCACTTGGTGGGATTTGTCAGGTTTTCCTGTATTTATGACATCTGTGTAGCTTGAGCTCGTTTGTCAGGTTTTCCTGTAGTTATGACATCTGTAACTTAAGGTTATTTGTCAGGTTTTCCTGTAGTTATGACATCTGTAGTTTAAGGTTGTTTGTCAGGTTTTCCTGTAGTTATGACATATGTAGTTTAAGGTTGTTTGTCAGGTTTTCCTGTAGTTATGACATATGTAGTTTAAGGTTGTTTGTCAGGTTTTCTCATAATTATTAGTTATGACATGTAGTTTAAGGTTGTTTGTCAGGTTTCCCTGTAGTTATGCCATCTGTAGTTTAAAGTTGTCTGTCAGGTTTTCCTGAAGTTATGACATCTGTAGTTTAAGGTCGTTTGTCAGGTTTTCCTGTAGTTATGGCATCTATAGTTTAAGGTTATTTGTCAGGTTTTCCTGTAGTTATTAGTTATGACATGCAGTTTAAGGTCTTGATGATTTGGAACAGAGATTTAATGTATATAACCTATCTTCGATATATTCTAAGATAGGTTGTTTTTATCGTTGCAACTTGTGCAGGTTTAGTGGTACATTTTGATTTTGTCCGAAAATATCTTATCTGGGGCAATATCTTCGTCAGGTTTTTATCTGGTAGTGAGTTGTGGTCGTTTCTGGGTATATTTACATTCATTTACAGACTGGGTTTCTATGGTATAAGAATTTATCTGGTTTCATCATGTATGTTAGACGATATAATAATAATAATAATAATAATAATAATAATAATAATAATAATAATAATAATAATAATAATAATAATAATAATAATAATAATAATAATAATAATTAATAATAATTAATAATAATAAAATAATAATATAATAATAATACTCATTAATAATAATAAATTATAATTAATAATAATAATAATAATCAATCACCATAATAATAATAATAATATATTATAGCAATATAATTTAAAATTCAAAGTAGCCATGGTAATCTCTTTGCTGCGATATACGCAGAAGATTCCGATAGGTAGACTTGATTTGTTTACTAATGAATTTATAAAGTAGTTGCGGGTGCAATATCGCGCAATGGTGTTTCCAAATTGGCAACCTTTAGAATTGGATCACAAATTCTGTATTCTGCAGCTTTTAGTTTCGCCCCAAAATATTTTTTTGACGCGATATTAAAACCACATAATAATTAATAAATTGAATAAATAAAATAAAATACTAAGTAAATCATAATATATATATATATATATATAGATATATATAACTACTACGTATATAAATATATATAATATATATATAATATATATATATAATCACTACTATATAATATATATAGTATACTATACAATATATATAATACTATATTATTATATATAGCTATACTATATAACTAACTATATATAATATAATACTTATATAATATATATATAATATAATAATATCACTACTAATATATATATATATAATATAATATATATATATTAATATAGCTTATATATATGTTATATAATCTATATATATATATATACTTAGCTATATATATATTATATTATTATATACAGCATATACTCAGATATGATCATATATAGTTATATAGATATATATATATATAATATAACAATATTATATATATATATATTATATATTATATATATATACATATATATATATATATATATATATAATATACTATAAATAAGTATATATATATATATTTATAATATATATATATATATATAATATATATAAATAATATATATATATATATATATATTATATATATATATATATATATAATACTATATAATATATATATATATATATCATATATATATACTAAGTTATATTATATATATATATATATATATACCATATATATAATATACTATATATATAAATATCTATAAATATATATATATAATATAATATAATATATATATTATATATATATAATGAGTAATACTATTATACTATATATAGTATATTTATAATATACCTAATATATAATAATATACTAATATATATAATATCAT
>JABUQX010027515.1:15000-26370 GCA_015478945.1 Trachelipus rathkii | reverse complement strand
AACGAAAATACGCTAACGCAGCAAAGATTTCACATCAATAAGGCTAACATAAATATTTTGTACAATATAATGATAACATAGATGAAATGTTAAAATAAAATCACTAAAATTAACAAGAGTCCCACAGCTAACAACAGTAAAGTAACTAACATAGGCGCTCGAAACGGTAACCTATTCACACATGTTTGTCAAGCATATTATCTACATAGCAATTTAATTTTAGATTAACCGGGTTAATATTTACAAAAATATATCTAACCTTGTCTAATTATCATACCGATCAACGAATATAGGCTAACGTAACATAGTTTTTCACATTAATAAAACTTACATATGATCATCTGAACTAAGAATATAATCCACAGCGACAAATCTAACACACCTTAAACATGAATAAACAGCTAACATTAACAAAGTTCGAAACTTATCAAAGGTGAAGTACTAGCAAAACATATAGAACGTGGCCTTTCACATCTTTTTTTTCTTTTGTTTAAAAACTTTATTTATTATTTAACTTTATTTCTTTAAAATTTTGTTCAAAAAACTTTTAGCTATTTTAAATTTATTTCTTTAAAACATTTTAGTTTGTTTGTTTTTTAAAAAAAACTTTTAATTTTTAACTTTATTTCTTTAAAACTTTTGTTTTTACTAAAATTTTTATTCTTTTATGTTTATACGTAAAAAAAAATTGTGTTTTACATACCCTAAAACGGTAAATCACTGAATCAGTAAATAATCAAACCACCCCTACCTCCCCCCTACCCGTCCCCAACCCTGATCTATCGGGGTATTGATCTATTGATCTGTTGACTCCAGCATATTTCGAGTATCATTTGATAAACATAGCATAAAGAATATGTTCGTTTTTTATATAACCCTTCGATACATGCTGAACATAACAAAGTTTTCACATCAATAAAGCTAACATAACATAACCTGATGTAAGAATTTAATGTATAACATCAAACCTAACATACCTTTAACACGAAATAAACAACTAACATAACAAAAAGTTGCAATACTTAACAACAGTTAAAGTAACTGCTAGCAAAACATATAGAACGTTGCTTTTCAACATCTTTTTTTCTTTTTTGTTTTAAAAACTTTTTTATTTTAACTTTATTTCTTTAAAACTTAATTTTGGAAAGATTTTAGTATTTTTAAATTTTATTTCTTTAAAACTTTTAGTTTTGTTTTTTTTTTTAAAAAAACTTTAATTTTAACTTTATTTCTTTTAAAAACTTTTTGTTTTTACTAAAAATTTATTCTTTTATGTTTATAACGTAAAAAAAATTTAACCATTTTTACATAAAGACTAAAAACAGTTTAAAACAGTAAAATAACAAAGTTTTCACTATCAATAAAGCTACATAAACATAATCCTGAATGCAAGAATATAATGTATAACATCAAACCTAACAAAAATACCATATACTCGGCAACAGGAAAGTAACTGACGTTGCTTACAGCCCGTACCATATCACATTTGTTTTCAAACAGAGTCTCTAAACATATCACTATTATTTACAATTAACATTAAGTAACATTTAACAAAAAATTTATCACAACATACTCGCCAACAAATATATGCTGACGTACCAAAGGTTTTTCACATCAAAAAGCTAACATATCATATCCTGAACTAGGAATATAACACAATGACAAAAACCTAACATACCTTATGATCGAAAAAATAGCTGACATTAACCAAAGTTCATACTTAAACAACACTAAAGTAACTAAAAATGCATACAGAACGATCATGTACGAAGCTGATGTGGTTCCTGTTTCACTAGAGTTTATCAAATACAAGTCGAGAAATTGTTCAAACTCCTCCCAATTTTTCGAAATATTACGCAATACCTATGATTTTTGTTTGGTTCGTTTTCGAAACGTTACGCAATACCTATGATTCTTGTTGGTTTTCGTACCTCTACAATATTAACGTAATCTTACACTAACATAGTAACATAGCAAAATTTATCACAACATTGGTTATTATCATACAAACCAGCGAAAGTATGCTAACATAAAAAATTTCACATTTAATAAAGCTAACATAGCATTATCTAAACTAAGAAAATAATGCCCAAAAACAAACATAAACAACTTACGCAGGAATAAACTGTTAACATAAACAAAGTCCACACTTAACACCAATAAAGCAAACTAACATGGTATGCAAAACACGTAACCTATTCTAACTTTTTCAAGCATAACTCGTAACATATTAACGTTAATCTTACAACTAACAAAGTAACATTTAGCAAAAATTTATCACAACATTGGTTAATATATACAGACAGCGGAAAAGTTATGCAACATAATAAAGTTTTCCACCTTAAGTAAAGCTAACATAGCATACAACTGAACTAAGAAAATAATGCCCAAAGACAAACAAAACACATCTTAAGCAGGAATAAAATGAGTCAACATTAACCAAAGTTCCACACTTAACCACAGTAAGCAACTAACATGGTATGCAAATCGTAACCCCGAATCTTACTTTTTCAAGCATAACTCAACCATATCATTGTTAATTTTAACACTAAACACAGTAACAGTTAACTAAAATTTCTCACAACATTGGTTAATTACACTGATCAACAACGAATAAATGCTAAGGTAACAAAGTTCCACATTTAATAACAGCCAACATAGCATCAACTGAACTAAGAAAATAATTGCACAAAGACAACCGTAGCCACATCTTAAGCAGGGAATAAACTGTTACATAACAAAGTTCCATACTTAACACCAGTAAAGCAACTAACATGGTAGGCAAAACGTAACTTATTCTTACTTTTTTCAAGCATAGAACTCAACATATTCAACGTTTAATCTTACACTAACACAATTAACATTTAACTAAAAATTTCTCACAACATTGGTTAATTATCATACAGAACAGCGAAAAGTATCCTAACGTAACAAAGTTTCCACATCAATAAAGTAAACATAGCATCATCAACTAAGAAAAAAATGCACAAAGACAAACCTATCACAACTTACACACAAATAAAACTGCTTACATTAAACAAGTTCCACACTCAAAACCAGTAAAGCAACTAACATTGTATGCAAAAACGTAACCTAATGCTTACCTTTTTCGAAGCATAACTCTAAATAGTTAACGTTATTCTTACACGAACACAGTAACATTAACTAAAATTTCTTCACAACATTGGTACATCCTATACTTGATCAACGAATAACTCTAACATAAACATTGTCTTAACATAATAAAGCTAAACATAGCCATCATATGAACTAGGAACAATAATGTGAACAACGACAAACCTAACACATCTTACGCCCTAATAAACTGTTAACATTGACAAAGTTCCACACTTAATATCAGTAAAGTAAACTACTTTACATACAAAAACTAACCTGTTCATTACTTTTTCAAGGCATATCTCTGCATATTTAACGTAATCTTACATTGACACAGTAACATTTATCCAAAAAAAATGTCATAACCATACCTAACCATCATAATACCTAACGATTAAAGACGAATAAAGTAAAGTTTTTAGACTTATCTCTTTTTAGACTCCGCCTCCTTTCAGAAAAAAATACCAACTCTAAACATTAAAAATGATTTTACGCTTTAACTATTTCCATAAAGTGATGCAATACTTATTATTGACCCTCTGGGCAGGAATAAAAGCAATGTAGCAGTCGCCATTCGTTTACGATTAAATATGAAATGACACATCGATTGGAATAACGAAACTCCTCATTGAAGATACAACAACAAGCGAGAGATGCAGGGAGATGTCAACGTATCAACACAGCGAAAAAACTATCCTACTGAAGATATAGTGTATAACATCCCTTAATGTAATGAGATTCTTTCTTTCACCCAATCAGAAGAAAGTAAACAAGAATACGACGTTAACCGGGAATTTGGGGAAACCCATTATTCCAGTTTTCCCCCCCAAAAAGGGTATATATTCTCGTTCGACAACAACAACAACAACAATAACAAGATACAAAGATAAGTTCTTTGGATACTAACCAATGAATATATGCTAACGTAAATTGTTTTCACATTAATAAAGCTACATAGCATCACCTGGGCTAAGAAAATAATGTACAACGACGAATCTAACACTAACTTAAGCACGAATAAACTGTTAACATTAACAAAGTTCCCACTTCTAACACCTGTAAAGTAACTGACATTGCATACAAAACGTAACCTTTCATTACTTTGTACCATAACTCTAAAATATTAACGTTAATTTTACATGACACTATAATTTATTTAGCAAGAATTATTCATTAAACCTTGTTTAATTATCAGTACAGAAGCGTGAAAGTATGCTAACGTAACAAGGTTTTCATATTATAAGCAAATAACATAACCTGAACTAGAATATAATTACAATGACAAACCAACACACCATATGCATGAATAAACCACTAACCATTAACAAATTTCGGCACTTAACAACAGTAAAGGTACATAGACATTTCGTCCAAAACGTACCCTATTCAGACTTTTTTCAAGCGTATCTCTGACATATCAATGTAATTTACATTAACATCGTAATATTTAACAAAAGTTAGCATAAACCCTGTCTAATCGATCATACTGACAAAGGATATAATGCTGACGTAACAACTGTTTTACATCAACCTTGTAACATTTAACAAAAAAATTCATCAAAACCTCGTCTAAATATCATAATCCCAAGCGAATAATTTGCAAACATACAAAGTTTTAACCAAACATAACAAAATAACAAAAATTTTATCCTGACATAACATAAAAATAAGTTTTGAGTTAAAAATATCAAGTAAACGTAATAATTTACTGATTTTAAAGCAATAAATCAGTAAATCAAACCACATCCCTGCAGTCCCCTACCCGTCCCACTCACCTATGATCTATTGAGCTATTGATTCAAGTCATATTTCATGTATCATTTTGGACAAACATAACATAAAAATATGTTCTTTATATACTAACCTACGAATATATGCTTAACCAACAAAGTTTTAGCATCAATAAAGCTAACAAATCATAACCGCTACTAGGAATATAATGTACAAATGCAAACCTAACATACCTAGCGTATGAATAATCAGCTAACATCCTGAAAAATTCCCTATTGATCAAGGTAAAGTAGCTAACAGGTCAACAATATTCATATGTTCCCACTTTTCAGCATTATTAGCAACAGGTAAAGCCGTATTATCTAACAAAATCCCTTAACAAAGTGACCAATCTATCAAAGAAGCCACCATCTTGAACTATGAATTGACACTATCTTCATCAAAGTGTCACTCGGTTTGAGTATAACATCATTTGAACTGTGAATAAACGTAGACATTAGCAAAAGTCTAGGGCAAACCTAACATTATTCAACAAAAACTTAACCTAGGTTCACTTCTCTAACAATCAGGTTATTCCACATTGTCATTGTAATATTTAACATAACGTACTTAACTTACGAATAAACAGTTTTCATTAACCAAGAGTATCTAAAGCAACACATTACCTTCCGAGAGAAAACCCAGGGGAATGCGCCCCTTGAAAGGGTGTGAATCCTGCGAGGGGGGATCACCCCGAAGGGGTGTAAGCGGGCTTTGGGCCTCAGCCCGAAGGCTGAGCCTTACCCCTCCTCGGAGGGGTAAAGTTCAAATGTGTTATACACAAACCGTAGCTGACACTTTATGAAGATAGTGTCAATTCATAGTCAAGATGGTGGCTTCTTTGATATAGATTGGTCACTTTGTTAAGGGATTTGTTAGATAAATACGGCTTTACCTGTTGCTAATATGCTCTAAAAGTGGAACATATCGAATATTGTATGATCGTAGCTAGTTTACATTGATCAATTAGGGAATTTTTTTCAGGATGTTAGCTGATTATTTATACGCTAGGTATGTTAGGTTGCATTTGTACATTATATTGCCAGTAGCGGTTATGATTTGTTAGTTATTGATGCTAAACTTTGTTGGTTAAGCATATTTTCGTAGGTTAGTATATAAAGAAACATATTTTTATGTATGTTTGTCAAAATGATACATGAAATATGACTTGAATCAATAGTCAATAGAAATCATTTTTGAGAGTAGTGGACGGTAGGACTCAGGATGGGTGGTTTGATTTTACTGATTTATTGCTTTTAAAATCAGTAAATTATTACGTTTACTGTGATATTTTATTCAAAGAACTTATTTTATGTTTATATCAGGATAAAATTTTGTATTTTTTGTTATGTTGGTTAAACTTTGTTATTGTTTTGCGATATTCGCTTTGGATTATGATATTAGACGAGTTATGATGAATTTTTTTAGTTTAAATGTTTACGAATTGATTTGTTTAAAACCATTTGTTACGTCCATTATATTTCTTTGTCAAGGTAGATGATTAGACAGGTTTATGTAAACTTTTGTTAAATATTACGGATGTTAATGTAAAAAATTAACATTGATAGCAGAGATACGCTTGAAAAGTCTGAATAGGGTGACGTTTTGGAACGAACTGTTATGTACATTTACTGTGATAAGTGCGAAAGTTGTTGTTAATGTTGAGTGGTTTATTCATGCATGATGGTTGTGTGGGTTTGTCATTGTACATTATATTCTTAGCTTCAGGTTATGTTATGTTAGCTTATTAATATGGAAAACTTTGTTACGTTAGCAACTTTCACTGCTCTGTATGATAATTAAACAAGGTTATGATAAAAATTCTTGCTAAATATTACTGTGTCAATGTAAAATTTACGTTAATATGTTAGAAGTATGCTTGGAAAAAGTATGAATAGGTTACGTTTTGTATGCAATGTTAGTTACTTTACAAGTGTTAAGTGTGGAACTTTGTTAATGTTAACAGTTTATTCGTGCTTAAGTTGTGTTAGATTTGGGTCGTTGTACATTATTTTCTTGGTTCAGGTTAGCTAAGTAACCTTTATTAATGTGAAAACAATGTTACGTTTAGCATATATTCAGTTGGTTAGTATCCAAAAGAACTTATCTTTGTACATGTTATTTGTTCATGTGTTGTTGTTGATCGAACGAAGAATATATACCCTTTTGAACTAATATGGTTCATTCGTACGTCGTATTCGTTTACTTTCTTCTGATTGGTTGAGAGAAAGAATCTCATTACATTTAGGGATGTTATACACTATTTTCTTCAGTAGGATAGTTTTTCGCTGTGTTGATACGTTGACATCTCCCTGCATCTCTACGCTTTTTGTTGATATCTTCATGAGAGTTTCGTTAATTCCCAACGATGTGTCATTTATATTTAATCGTAAACCGTATGGCGACTGCTACATTTGTATTCCTACCAGCAGGTCAAATATAATAAGTATTGCATCACTTTATGCAAATAGTTAAGGCGTAAAATCATTTTTCATGCTTAGAGTTGATATTTTCTGAAAGAGGGCGGAGTCTAAAAAGAGATAAGTCTAAAAACTTTACTTTATTCGTCTTTACTCGTTAAGTATTATGATGGTTAGGTATGGTTATGACACATTTTTTTGATAAATGTACTTGTCATGTTAAGATTAACGTTTAATATGCTAGAGAATATGCTTGGAAAAAAAGTCATGAACAGGTTACGTTTTGTAGGTAATAGTTTACTTTACTGATATTAAGTGTGGAACTTTGTTAATGGTAACAGTTTATTAGGGCGTAAGATGCGTTTAAGTTTGTCGTTGCACATTATTTTCCTAGTTCATATGATGCTATGTTAGCTTTATTAATGTGAAGACATTATTATGTTAGAGTATATTCGTTGATCAGTATAATTAACCAATGTTGTGAGAAATTTTAGTTAAATGTTACTGCGTCAGTGTAAGATTAACGTTAATATGTTAGGGTTATGCTTGAAAAAGTAAGATTAGGTTACGTTTCGCATACCATGTTAGTTGCTTTACTGGTTGTTTGAGTGTGGAAAACTTTGTAATGTTAACAGTTTATTTGTGTGAAAGTTGTGATAGGTTTTCTTTGTGCTTTATTTTCTTAGTTCATGTTACGCATGTTAGCTTTGATTGATGGGAAGACTTTGTTACGTTAGCATACTTTCGCAGCTCTGATATGATAATTCACCAATGTTTGTGAGAAATTTAGTTTTAAATGTTTACTTGTGTTAGTGTTAAGATAACGTTAAGTATGTTAGAGTTAGCTTGAAAAAGTAAGAAATAAGTTACGTTTTGGCCATACCATGTTAGTTTGCATTTACTGGGTTAAAGTATGGAACTTTTAATGTTAACAGTTTATTTCTGCTTAAGTGTGTTAGGTTTGTCTTTGTGCATTTTTTCTTAGTTCAGTTATGCTTATGAGCATTTATTAATGTGGAAACTGTTTACGTTAGCCATACTTTCGCTGGTCTGATGATAATTAACCAATTTTGAAAATTTTAGTTAAATGTTACTGTGTTAGTGTAAGATTAACGTTAATATGTTGAGTTATGCTTGAAAAGTAAGATTAGGTTACGGTTTGCATACCATGTTAGTTGCTTTTACTAGTGTTAAGTGTCTGGAAACTTGTTAATGTTGACTTGCATTATTCTGCTTAATGTGTATGTTTGTCTGTTTGCGCCATTATTTTCTTAGTTCAGTGATGCGTATGTAGCTTTATAAGGTTGGAAATTTATTATGTTAGCATACTTTCGCTGGTCGTTATGAAATTAACCAATGCTTGTGATAATTTTTGCTAAAGTTACTATTTTAGTGGTAAGATTAACTTAGATAGTTAGAGTTATGCTTGAAAAGTAAGATTAGGTTACGTTTTGCATACCCTGTTAGTTGCTTTATTGTGTTAAGTGTGGAACTTTGTTAATTTTAACGTTTATTCGTGCTTTAGATGTGTTATGTTTGTCTTTGGGCATTATTTTCTAGTTTAGATTATGCTATGTTAGTTATTAAATGTGAAATTTTTATGTTAGCATTTACTTAATGCTGAAAACTGTTATGATATTAACCAATGTTGTGATAAATTTTTGCTAAATGTTACTATGTTAGTGTAAGATTAACGTTAATATGTTAGAGTTATGCTTGAAAAAGTAAGATTAGGTTACGTTTTGCATACCATGTTAGTTGCTTTACTGGTATTGCCAATGTTTCGAAAAGTGGGAAGAGTTTGAACAATTTCTCGACTTGTATTTGAACTCTAGTGAAACAGCCACATCAGCTTCGTACCTGGTCGTTCTGTATGCATTGTTAGTTACTTTAGTGTTGTTAAGTATGGAACTTTGTTAATGTTAGCCATTTATTCGATCATAAGGTATGTTAGGTTTTGTCATTGTGCGTTATATTCCTAGTTCAGGATATGATATGTTAGCTTTATTGATGTGAAAAACTTTGGTACGTCAGCATATATTTGTTGGCGAGTATGTTGTGATAAATTTTTGTTAAATGTTACTATGTTAATGTAAAATAATAGTGATATGTTAGAGATCTGTTTGAAAAAAAAGTGTGAATATGGTACGGGCTGTAAGCAAAGTCAGTTACTTTCCTGTTGCCAAGTATGGTATTTTGTTTAGGTTTGATGTTATACATTATATTCTGCATCAGGTTATGTTATGTTAGTTTATTGATGTGAAACTTTGTTATTTACTTTTTACTGTTTTATTTTATGTAAAAATGTAAATTTTTTTACGTTATAAACATAAAAAGAATAAAATTTTTAGTAAAAACAAAAAGTTTTAAAGAAATAAAGTTAAAAATTAAAAGTTTTTTAAAAAAAAAAACAAAACTAAAAAGTTTTAAAGAAATAAAATTAAAAATAGCTAAAAGTTTTTTAAAACAAAAAGTTTTAAAGAAATAAAGTTAAAATAAATAAAAGTTTTTAAACAAATATATAGATTATTTTAAGAGGCAACGTTCTATATGTTTTGCTAGTTACTTTAGTGTTGTTAAGTATTGAACTTTGTTAATGCTAGTTGTTTATTCGTGTTTAAGGTATGTTAGGTTTGATATTGTACATTATATTCTTACATCAGGTTATGTTATGTTAGCTTTATTGATGTGAAAACTTTGTTATGTCAGCATATATTCGAGGGTTAGTATAAAAAAGAACATTTTTATGCTATGTTTATCCAAATGATACTCGAAATATGCCTGGAGTCAACAGATCAATAGATCAATACCCCGATAGATCAGGGTTGGGACGGGTAGGGGGGAGGTGGGGTGTTTGCATTTACTGATTCAGGATTTTACGTTTAGGGTATTGTAAAAACACAATTTTGTGTTTCGTTATAAACATTCAAAATAAAAAAAATTTTAGTAAAAACAAAAAATTTTAAAAAAATAAAGTTAAAAATTAAAAGTTTTTTTTTAAAAAAAAAAAACAAAACTAAAATGTTTTAAAGAAATAAATTTACAAATAGCTAAAAGTTTTTTGAAACAAAAAGTTTTAAAGAAATAAAGTTAAAAATAAATAAATGTGTTTTAAAACAAAGAAAATAAAAAGATTGTGAAAGCAACGTTCTATATGTTTTGCTAATTACTTCACTGTTGTTAAGTATTGAACTTTGTTAATGTTAGCGTTTATTCATGTTTAAGGTGTGTTAGATTTATCGGTATGGATTATATTCTTAGTTCAGAGATCATATTGTAAGTTTTTATTAATGTGAAAAACTATGTTACGTTAGCCTATATCGTGATCGATATAGATAATTAGACAAGGTTATTGATATATTTTTGTTAAATATTACCATGTTAATCCTAAAATTAACATTGCTATGTTAGTATATGCTGGACAAAAGTAAGTGTGAATAGGTTACGTTTTCGAGCGCTATGTTAGTTACTTTACTTTGTTAAGTGTGGACTTTTCGTTAATTTTAGTGATTATATTTCAGACATAGGTCATGTTCGATTTGATTGTTTACATTATATTGTTACATCAGGTATTATATGCTAGCTTTATTGATGTGAAATCTTTGCTGCGTTAGCGTATTTTCGGTTGCGTCAGTATTGATTAATTACACAAGATTGTGATAAATTTTTGTTAAATGTATACTATGTTCGTGCAAAAAAATAATAATGATATGTTAGAGATAGGTTGGAAAAGTGTGAATAAGTTACGTATGTATGCAAATGTAGTTATGTCACAGTGTAAGTATTGAACTTCTGTAATGTTGGACTGCTTATTCGTGTATAAGATGTGTTTAGGATTGTGAGTGTACATTTATTCGTAGTTCATATGATCCTATGTTTGCTTTTATTAATATGAAAAACTTTGTGACGTTAGCATATATTCATTGATCAGAATGATAATTAGACAAGGTTATGATAAATTTTTGTGAAATGTTACTATGTTAATGTAAAAACATCAGTGATATGTTAGAAAAAGTGTAAGTAGGTTACGTTCTGCACTCAATGTTAGTTATTTACTGTTGTT
>JABUQX010027515.1:0-7500 GCA_015478945.1 Trachelipus rathkii | reverse complement strand
TGCATTTGGATTTATTGCCGGTGTTTTCCTAAGCCGAACAGATAGGTCTCCTGGTGTATCATCATCTTCATTCCTTAATTCAATTATCTTCTGGACCCTTGCTTTCCTTTCTTCTTGGTCTTCCAAGCATAAAAGTGTCTAAAAGCACCATTATCACTAAAATGCCTAACGACGATTGAACTTTGATGCTGGCAAAAACAAATAACTGCTCTGCTTCTTCTAAGAGTTTCAGAGCTTCAATTGATAAGCAAATGTGGCGCGAGGGCCTTTCCGCCCAAGAGAATTCGATTGATTTGTAAAACCAGCGGGATAGTAAACGCCAACAATGTATTCCACAAGGAGTTGTAACGTCTTCAAGTTTTGAAACCTATCTCAGATTATTTCTAATAATGCCAGATCAGTTGGAAGTACACCTGCCCTTGTGGCCTGAGTTATCCTGTAACCATAAGCCTGATCTGTAGAAAGATCTTTGACAACAGTGTCACTCAATGGAACCAAAGGCTCTGGAAAGGATATTCTGACAAATGAGGGATTGATTTCTAGTTCTGTTGCAGTATCAAGCATGTTGCCAATTTTACCACTCCACTTGTTGTTAGACAAAGTTTTTCCATCCAACTCTGTGATCAAGTGCCGCAAAGGTAACTCATTAGTATGAAGAGCACAAACAAACCAGATGAGTTTACGATTCAGCTTTGCCTCAACCCAATGCATGACTCCTCCTTCCCAACCATTGTTAACATTCGTTGAGTCACCACCAATAGCTTGCAAACTTTTATCAATGTTGTTTTTCTTTAAGAAATCCACAAGATGGTTAGCAATAACTTCAGCAGGTTTCCTTTTCGTTAAGTTTTCCCTGAGTAAAAATCGGTAAAGAACTCCACCGACTCACTGCAAACAGTTGTAATGCTCTCTTTCCACAATACTTGGAAACTGTATGACTTGAGCCTATCTGCTTGTAACAGAAACTTTAGCTGGACATCTTTGCGTCCATAAAGAAGAACATTCCATATTGGCCTATCGGAATCCGAGCATGAAATGTCGTCATCAGAGTGATTTCATTGACTTTTTCTTGTGCCCTTTGTTACTTTAATTAGTCATCAGCCACCAGTCTCCTGTCTCCTTCACTGATTAATCAGCCATCCAAAAATCGAGGCTTAGTACGTAGACGACACCATTTACCTATACTTTGCAATGTAATACTTGCGCCAATTGTAATGTATTATACTGACTTGTACTTGAAGTAGAAGGGACATCAAAATCATCACATGGAATTTGCAAAGGATCTTCATATTCTTCATCTGTAACATCAGTTGGTTCTTCATCTTCGTCGGAGAAAAGAACTTCATTGGGCCTATAATGTTAACTCTTTCCTTCCTTTTCGGCTTATATTCAGAAATTCTCTTTAATTTCATTTTCTTGCCTCTCTCTTGATTTTTAATATTGGTCTTATGTGCTCAGGTATTTTTTTTGATAGGTAATTCACCATTTGACTTTGCTGTCACAGATCCAACCTCTCTCTTTGACTATTAAATAAAACCTATCCTTTGACAGGGATCTTCATTATCCTTATAGAACAAGAGCAGACGTGGCACTTCATGTTATACAGTCAGCACCACCTGACAGTGGACCCTCAAATTCTGAACATAGCTTAACTTTTCACACTTCGCAATTGAGGATGTCAAACAAAGCTTGTCTAACGTTGCTATGAAAGACTCTTTCAATTCTAGTTTTCCTCTGCCAAGTCACATGTTTTTGGCCTTTTCCCAGTTTTCTTTTATCTTCTTCAGGACTGTGACTCTCAAATTTAAAATTGGCACCACAAAACCAACGGTTTGCTAGCTCCACTTTTCGAAGCACTTTTTTATAAATATTCTTTGCGAAGAAGTGGCTGCTGGTAATTTTGACATTCTCTCTTACTCTGCTGTGTTAGCAGAAGCCCAATCTTCTCTGAGCATCGCGTAGAGTTGGAGTTCAGAAGGGCAGCATTTTCTCGACCAGTTATAATGAAGTTACTCATGTGAGTGAAAGTTGCCAGGTTTGTCTTCCTATTTATAGCATGGTTCCGAATTTTCAGATTTTGCAAGTGGAAAAAACTATTCGTGCCTGGAAAAAGAAAAAAAAGAAAAGTGTGACGTATCATTGGTATGATCATTATAAAAATTAATTAAAAAAACTCAGCTGCAAATGAGTATTGCTAGTTTAAAAAATTTTACGAGTGGCATTAAATTTTTTTACAGATGTTATAGTATAATATAAGTATATTCTTAACCTTAAAGCAGAAGTACAGACAGAAATAATAATAGGAAGGCACTACTTTAAAGACAGTTTGCTGCGAATTTTACATGAAATGTGAAAATATCACGAATTTGAAGTAGTTATTTACCAAGCAAACCAATGTAATTGCCAGTTCTTGTAAATATAATTGTGAATCGCTAACCAAAACACAACTTTTTGACGCCCCCCTCATTTTTTGAAAATGAAAGTAAAAAAATTTGACACGCCCTAATATACAGAGTGGCCAGGATAAAAGAGGCCCCAAGTCTATAAACAAACATGCATTACAATTAACTCGTTTCATTTGTATATACACCAATACAGAATTTGTGAATTATTATTATGAAAAAAAACGGTAACTGTAACATATCATTAGGCAATAGCTTCACAGTAGTGCTGAAAATGCTCACCATTAGAAATTAGATACACAATCAGCACTGTTTCAACATGTTTCTGTAAATACAGCCACAAACACAACACCTTTGCCGGACAGCTGATTTGGTATTTATCGTGAACGTTTCATTAACGCTTGTGAAAACGATTTACATCCAAAAAAAGTTTCAACAATAAAAACTTTTTGCTTGATTGAAAAAAGGCATTTCTGCAGATCTCTGTTTCAATTTCCAAAGCTTCATATTGATACTGAAAACGTTCGCATAGATGACGAATTAGCCGCTCGACTTCACGTGACCCCGCTCGAACGCCGCCTTAGCGTTAAGATATCATAACACTCAGCTACCTACAAATATTACACAAATAAATACATATATATAAAAACAAATATCAACACGGGCTCCTTTTATTTTTTAGCACCCTGTTATAATATATATATTATATATATTATATATATATAGTATATATATATATATATATATTCATATATATATATATATAATAATAATATATTATATATTATATATATATAATAATAATATATATTATATATATATATATATATATGAAACTGGGATACAAATGTATGTAAAGTACTCACCAACTATATAGCTAATAACCTAATGAATCAGCGAAGAAGATTTATTTGTATTTTTTTTAAGTATTCTCAAACTACGATAGGTACAAGAAAACTAATAACAATAGTGGAATCAGCGTATGAAATTGTAATGAAAAAGATTTTTTTTTAACTAAAAAGAATACCCTAGCAGTATACCGCACCGATGGAAAAAGTCGGGTCTCTCGGCCTCTAGGGGGACGACGGGGGGGACTTCGTCCCCCCTCGTGTCCCACCGTCGCTCGAGCCCCCTAAAAAAATAAAAATAAAATTTCATATGCTGATTCCGAATATGTTATTAGCATTTAAAAAAAAACTTTTTTTTCATACAAATTTCACGCGCTGATTCCATATATGTTATTAGTTATATGTTATTAGTCTTATTTAGTTTTGAAGATATAAAAAAAAAAATAAAAAAATAAAAAAAATCCTTTTCCATACAAATTTCATACGGCGTGATCCAAATATATTATAGTTTTCTTGACTATCTTAGTTTTAGAGATAGGGAGTTTCGGCCTAATGTTTAGATTTAGCGACTGCTGGAGGAAGTTTATATTATTTTGCTGTCTCGAGTAGATAGAGGAGGTTCCTCTCACATGCATTATTATTATACTAAAAATTAATACGCCAATCTAGAATATTTCAGGAATTTTTATCTATTATATCATTCTTCAAACGTCTGTAAGCGTAAATCATAAAACTTTCATCCAACATTCATTCAAACAAATCAGTGATAAAATTATGATAATGACGTTCAGATGTATTATGTTAGATTCTTTAATTTTTAATTTCTTTTCTTCATTTAATTTTTTTCCATTTTTTTGCAAGAATCAGTGTTTGGACTGTTTCAGTGTAATCACAAAAATGTTTTAACATTAAAAAAAAATCGCATATATATATATATATATATATATATATATATATATATATATATATATATATATATATATATATATATATATATATATATATATATATATATATATATATATATATAATAATATTATATTAGATATATA
Organism: Trachelipus rathkii; assembly: GCA_015478945.1. Classification (NCBI taxonomy): domain Eukaryota; kingdom Metazoa; phylum Arthropoda; class Malacostraca; order Isopoda; family Trachelipodidae; genus Trachelipus; species Trachelipus rathkii. The sequence continues at coordinate 3,198 of JABUQX010027515.1, read as the reverse complement.
TTATATTATATATCATTCAGATCATCATCAGGTTGCCCCTTTTTTCCAGAATGGGGTGAGGTGCGCTTCAAACATGCAACAGAAATCAGACATTCATGAGCACTCACTCTTAGGGTAAAGAAATAAGTAGTTTTCAGGAATTCAAATCGGGCTACCACAGCTAACATATATATATATATATATATTTATATATATATTATAATATATATTATATATGATATATATATATATATTATAATATATATATATATATATATATATATATATATATATAATACTATATAATACATATATATATATATATATATATATATTATATATATATATATTATAATATATATATATATATATATATATATATATAATATAATTATTAATTATATATAAATATATATAATAATATATATATATATATATTATAGAAAAATATATATATAAACTATATATATATTATATATCTAATATATATAAATATATACTATTGATAAATATCAATATATAGATATATAAATTATTTATCAGGTTATACTACATATATATATATATATTATATAACAGCAAGCCTTATTCAGGGCACCACAGTGATATTATAAAGCCTTGCATAATAAATAGAATAGAAAATATTTCACACAGTCTATTCGTACATTTATATATTCACTCACGTTGTTTACTTACCTATTTAACTCTCATACAAATACACAACTTTTACCGGCTACCGATATTTTAACTTTACGTCATTATATATATATATTATATATATATATATATATATATATATATATATAATATATATCATACTATATATATATATATATATATATATATATATATATATAATATAATATATACTATATATATATATATATTATATATATATATATATATATTATATTTAATTTTTTCTATAAATTTTTCCAGATTTTCATTATATTGTACATTAATTTATTTTTTATTTTTTATAGCAGATTTAGAATGGTTGGGCCAGATCTGTCTTTTGGTGTATGATTCATCATGATCCAAGTGAAAAATTTTACCTTATGGGGGGCGCTTTTCGTAATGGGTGATGAATAGAAGAGTGTAGCGGATAGTGATTTTTCACTATCTGCGGATGCGGATGCCGGATGCGGATAGTTAAAATCACTATCCGCGGATTGCGGATGCGAAGCGGATAGTTAAGTTTTTAGAGTTTTAGCCACAGGAACTTCATATATATATATATATATATATAGTAATTATATATTATATATAATAAAGATAAAAATGGATTTTAATATATATATATATTATATATACTATATATATGGAAATATATTTATAGAACACTTATATATATATATATATAATATATATATATATACTTATTACCCGTGTACCAGAGGTGCATTGACGCTTTTGGACCCCGACTCTTGCTTGGACCCCACAACCTCTTTCCCAAGCCTCACCACCAATTTGGAAAATGGTTATATATTAATCTTGAATTTAATAATTCTCAAATTAGTGGTTCAAAACCAAAGCTTCTGAAGCACGTTTTCAGGGGAAGAGGGGCGGGGTTCATCTTTTCGTCGTAAATGAGATCTGCACCACTGAAAGACGCTCTCCTATCATCGCTTGTTGTAAGCATGACTAAGAATCTCCTCACGTAGTTGTGCAAATATGGAAAACTATATATTAGTCATTCACAAGCACCAGTGTATCTTTAATTTGATCAATGCTTTTTCTCGTTTTTGATATTCTTCGATCACATGGACAGAGTTCTTTTGAAACCTCTGAAACAGACTCTTATCACCTGCTAGAAGCAATAAGAACGTTTATGATTCAGCACATGATCGCTCTAACAGATGTAAATTAGCGTCGCCCTTTTGTCGTGATACTTTGGCTTATTTATTGGCTTGTGATACTTTTTGCTTAACAGCATTCACTTCAGCATAGGCATCTAAATTAATTTCTCAACACCTCTGTAAAACACGTGGTCAAGAAAATTAAGTGTTTGCTGTATCTAGGATTTAGAAAAAGATTGCTATGTACATGCGTCTCGTTTACAGAGTTGAAATCTATTACCTACCTCTCTCAGCATGATGTTACTGGTCATCTGAAAGTTCCCTTGCTTTTAACTATATATATATAGCTATATATATAATATATATATATAATATATTATATATATATATTAATATAATATAATATATATATATATATATAATATTATATATTATATATATATAGATATTATAATATATAAAAGGTAGTGCACACACGTTTCTCAAAATTCATAGTGAATTACTATCCAGCTATCGGCAAAAAATAAGCGGAGCCGGCTTGCGATGCGGATATGGAAATGTGCGGATGTGGATGCGCGTTATCCGCTCACACCTCTAGTGCGATGACATTGGCACTAGACGAAAATTTTCTGCCACCTTTTTGTGCCTTTTCAGCACTTTCCAGGAATTTCGGCTTTTCGTGCATGACCGAGATTTGGTATATTTTCTCCCCGCTGATCCGATTTTGGGGATCCTAGATTTTCCACAAATTTTGAGGACTTTCGAACCCCGAAATTGGGGTTCGAACCCCTTCTCCCGCGATTTCACTAGGGCAAGTTCCTCTGTATTCGGGATTATCAAGCGTTTTTTTGACGCTTGGGACGTCAAATTATGGGTTACCGGGGCGGGCAAGTAGTTTTCTGAGATTCTGGAACCGGAAAATTCAGGTCAATGGCCGAACATGACTGGAATTTCCTAACGGTGCGTCTAGATTTATTGACGCTTGAGCGTCAAATTAGGAGTTTTCGAGGTTGGGAAAGCCGTTTTGTGGTCAATGAGGCGTTTAGAGTTGGAAATCCAAGTTAAATGCCGACACGACTTGGATTTTTTCGAAAATCGTTAGATTTGTAAGCTTGAGGCGTCAAATTATGTAATGTTGTCAAAAGGTCAGGTAGAGACCCTCTCTTAACATCCCAATTGACACATATCTGAGAATGGAGGGTCAGAATTCAGAATCTTATATAACCTTACTTTTCTTCTCCCTCTATTTGGATGCGTTTTAGTTAAGGTATCCTCCTCAATCTTGCTATCCCCTTAGCAGGTAGTTGCACTTTGGCTGAGCTGAGATTTCACTCCGCTACGCCCATGTAGGGATGGGGCTTAGTCCCTAAACTTGGAAAATGGATAAGGTAGACCGAAAAATACAGAGTGCGAATCCGGA
>JABUQX010027514.1:65000-69650 GCA_015478945.1 Trachelipus rathkii | reverse complement strand
AAAGAGATTCAGGTTCTGATCCTTCAGTTCCAGGATTTAGGATTCAGTCCTTCAATAGCTCTTTAACTCAGGTAATATAATTATTATAATTTTCTTTCGATTATAATTTTTAAGATCACCAGAGCACGTAAAACGATTTAAACATCGATATAGGGTAAAAAACATCGATAAATGATTGAAACCATCAAAATGATCTATCGATTATTTTAAACCCTTCTGGACCAAAAACCCCTTTGGTGGACTATAACATGCTTTTGGGGTAACTTGAGTCAGGTCAAATAATATATAAGTAATTTTTAAAAAATATTAAATATAAGTATAGATGAAACGAAAGAATACATAAAAAACGAAATGTTTATTTAAATATGTAAAATATAAATATTTCCAACGAGCTAAGAAAATGTTACACATCTGCTTGACAGTGTGTGTGTGTGTGTATGTTGTGTGTGAGGTGTGTGTGTGTGTGTGTGTGTGTGTGTGTGGTGTGTGTGTGTGTGTGTGTGGGTGTGTGTGTGTGTGTGTGTGTGTGTGTGTGTGTGCTTGTAGTGTGTGTGTGTATGTAGTTTTGTTATGTTCATATACATATATAGTTTGATATATATAATATAATAATCATATAAAATATAATAATAATAATATATAATATAATCAATATAATAATATAATAATTAATAATAATAATATATAATATATATAAAATAATGATTTGAGCGGTTTGTGTGTAGTATAAGTAAAGATTGAGATGATTATGCTGATTCTGCGGTAAGTGAAACTTTTTTCTAGTTAATTGTATGATATGTTGTAGTCAGTTAGGCTAGGTTGAGATATTATTTGGGTTTGGCACACCGTTGTTACAATTGTTAATGTAATTAATATCAATATTTTAGAAATGATTAAAAAAGATTTGTATATGTACATTATTCTGAAGTATGATGATACTTTAACAACAAACAAAAAAAAACAACAACACACAAACAACAACAAAACAACACAACAAAACAAACAACAACAACAGCAAAAAACAAAAAAAAATTTTGGTCCAAACACAACAACATTTCGAACACACAACTCCAACAACTGCAACAGCTCAAACAACAACGAAAACACACAACACACAACAACAGCACACGTGGAGGTCGTTCACTAGGTAAGTGGACGGATGAGATGTCCGACGCAACTTTCAACAACAACAGTATAAAAAAATACTAAAGAATTTGTTGTTTTATCGATGATATACAAAATATGACATGAATCAATAGAGTCAATAGTCCAATAGATCACAGGCGGGTAGGAAGGGTTGTGGATGGTACTCTTTGATTTAACTGATTTACTGATTACTGCTTTAAGGTATGTAAATGCAAAATTTTTTTACGTTTATAAACATAAAAAGAATAAATTTTTAGAAAAAACAAAAGGAAATAAAAGGAAACAAAAGGAAATTAATGAAAAGTTTTTGTGTTATATTATACAAAAATATGACTTGGATCAATATATCAATAGTGAATAGATATAGATCATGGATGGGTAGGAGGGTATGTAGGGCAGTTTTTGATTTAACTGATTTACTGCTTTAAGGGTATGTAAAAATAACAAATTTTTTAAGAAAATAAACAATGAAAAAATAAATTGTTTTAGTAAAAACAAAATGTTTAAAGAAACAAAACAAAATAAATAAAAGTTTTGTGTTATATTAATACAAAATATGACTTGAATAATAGATCAATTAGAAAAATAGATATGGGATGGGTAGGTAGGGTGGCTGGAAGGTATGTTTGATTTACTGATTTACTGGGGGTGTAAAGAAATTTAGTAAAAATGCAAATTTTTTTAAATTTAAAACATAAAAAATAAAGTTTTTTAGTAAAAACAAATTTTGAAGGAACAAAACAATAAATAAAGTTTTGTGTTTAATTATACAAAATATGTATTGAATAATAGATCAATAGAACAATAGATCTTGGATGGGTAGGAGGGTGGCTGGAAAGTATTTTGATTTACTGATTTACTGGTTTACTGCTTTAAGGTATGTAAAAATGCAAAAAAAAATTAAATTATAAACATAAAAAGAATAAATTTTTTAGTGAAAACAAAATGTTTAAAGAAACAAAACAAAAATAAATAAAAGTTTTGTGTTATATTATACAACAATATGACTTGAATCAATAGATCAATAGAACAATAGATCATGGAAGGGTAGGAGTGTGGTTGGATATAGTTTGATTTACTGATTTACTGATTTACTGCTTTAAGGTATGTAAAAATGCAAATTTTTTAAGTTATAAACATAAAAAGAATAATTTTTTTAGTGAAAACAAAATGTTTAAAGAAACAAAACAAAAATAAATAAAAGTTTTGTGTTATATTATACAAAATATAACTTGAATCAATAGATCAATAGAACAATAGATCAATAGATCAATAGACCAATAGATCAATAGATCATGGAAGGGTAGGAGGGTATGGAGGGCAGTTTGATTTACTGATTTACTGTTTTAGGGTATGTAAAAATGCAAAAAAAAATTAAGTTATAAACATAAAAGGAATAAATTTTTTAGTAAAAACAAAATGTTTAAAGAAAACAAAACAAAAATAAATAAAAGTTTTGTGTTATATTATACAAAATATGACTTGAATCAATAGATCAATAGACCAATAGATCAATAGATCAATAGATCATGGAAGGGTAGGAGGGTGGCTGGAAGGTATTTTGATTTACTGATTTACTGATTTACTGCTTTAAGGTATGTAAAAATGCAATTTTTTTTAAATTATAAACATAAAAAGAATAAATTTTTTAGTAAAAACAAAATGTTTAAAGAAACAAAACAAAATAAATAAAAGTTTTTGTGTTATATTATACAAAATATTACTTGAATCAACAGATCAATAGATCAATAGATCAATAGATCAATAGATCAATAGATCACAGATGGGTAGGAGGGTGGCTGGAAGGTATTTTGATTTACTGATTTACTGATTTACTGCTTTAAGGCATGTAAAAATGCAAATTTTTTTTAAATTATAAACATAAAAAGAATAAATTTTTAGTAAAAACATAATGTTTAAAGAAAACAAAACATAATAAATAAAAGTTTTTGTGTTATATTATACAAAATATTACTTGAATCAACAGATCAATAGATCAATAGATCAATAGATCAATAGATCAATAGATCATGGAAGGGTAGGAAGGTGGCTGGAAGGCAGTTTGATTAACTGATTTACTGATTTACTGCTTTAGGGTATGTAAAAATGCAAATTTTTTAAGTTATAAACATAAAAAGAATAAATTTTTTAGTAAAAACATAAAAGTTTTTGTGTTATATTATACAAAATATTACTTGAATCAACAGATCAATAGATTAATAGATCACAGATGGGTAGGAGGGTGGCTGGAAGGTATTTTGATTTACTGATTTACTGATTTACTGCTTTAAGGCATGTAAAAATGCAAATTTTTTAAATTATAAACATAAAAGAATATTTTTTAGTAAAACATAATGTTTAAAGAAAAAACATAATAAATAAAAGTTTTTGTGTTATATTATACAAAATATGACTTGAATAACAGATCAATAGAATCATAGATCATGGAAGGGTAGGAAGGTGGCTGAGGCAATTAGATTAACTGATTTTACTGATTTACTGCTTTAGGGTATCTAAATGCAAATTTTTTAAGTTTAAACATAAAAAGAATAATTCTTTTTTAGTAAAAACAAAATGTTAAGAAAAGAACAAAAATAAATAAAAGGTTTTTGTGTTATGTTATACTTGAAATTTACTTGAATCAATAGATAATAGATAAGTAGATCACTAAGATAATATATGGAAGGGTAGGAGGGTAGCTGGAGGGTAGTTTGATTTCGATTTACTGATTTACTGCTTAAGGGTATGTAAAAATGCAAATTTTTTAAGTTATAAACATAAAAAGAATAAATTTTTTTAGTAAAAACAAATGTTTTAAAGAAAATAAACCAAAATAAATAAAAGTTTAGTATTAGGTTACAAATTGATTGAATATAGATCAATAAGTATCAGTAGAATAATCGATCAATAGATCATAGATCAATGAAGGTAGGAAGGTGGATGGAAGGCAGTTTGATTTACATGATTTACTGCTCTTACTGGATTACTCGATTTGTGGAATGGAGTGTTTGCGTTCCTGATTTACTGCTTTACTGATTTAACTGCTTTAGGGTTTGTAACTATTTATTCTTAAGTTTTTAATGTTTAAAAGAATAAATTATTTTTTAAGTAAAAACAAAAATGTTTAAAGAAACAAAACAAAATAAAATAATAAGTTTTTGTGTTATGTTGTCAAATATGACTTGAATCAATAAATAAGATCATAGATCAATAGATCATAGATAAGGATGGGAGGAGGGTTGTTTGATTAACTGATTTATGATTTATGATTTAATGATTTACTGCTTTACTGATTTAACAAAACTGATTTATTGTTTTAAGGTATGTAAAATGCAATTTTTTTTTACGTTATAATTAAAAAGCATAAATTTTATCTAGCAAAAGAATAAATTTAAAAGTAATTAAAAATTTTTAAATTGAAACAAAATTTAAAAACATAAAGAATGAAACTTATAAATCAAAAAATTAGCCAAAAAAAAAAATTAATAATTGTTAATTTTTTTT
>JABUQX010027514.1:50000-57500 GCA_015478945.1 Trachelipus rathkii | reverse complement strand
GACAAGCAGTTCATAAGACCCACACCACACTTACCCACACATTGCCAGCATGGTACCCACCCCACAGCTCCTTCTAATAAAGAAAAACTACACAAAACTCAAAACTCAGCCCTCCGAATAATAACAGGCTGCACCAAACCTCCTTAACCCATCACTTACACGAAGAAGCAAAATCTTCCCTATACGAGACCAACTGGATATTCTTGGTACGCAATTTCCTTCCGGAACACTAACTTATATCACCCCTACCATAACAGCTTCCAGAACCGCACAAGACACCACTTAAGATTTCTATCGTCATCACCAACCCTATACTATCGCAACATTTGCCGAACCATCCTTCCCCTTCCCCTACAAACAATGTCTTACTGATCAAACACATTTACACTATCATGACACCACAATATCTAAACAGTCGTCAACTAAACTATCTCATCAACGCACATTCACGCTACATAACAATTTCCCAAAATATTCTCCCACGCAAAACCCAAATCCCACTGGCCATGCAAACACAGGTTCAAGATACAAATCGTTTACTTTTTGCCTTTACTAATCCGATAAAATTATTCTCAACATAATATTGATATTACAGTGATGATTATTCAAAGTTTTGTTCGATTGAATGACTATACGGTAACTGTTCGGACTTGTGAACCGAAAGTCTCCGGTTCAGTTCCTAAAAAGGAAAAAAAAAAGAAAAAAGAAAAGTTGTAGTCCTTTAAAGAAAGCAACCGAAATTTGTAATGTCACTTATGTGTATCTTTTATGTGTTCATTGCATATGTGTATACTCGCATATGTGTGCTTGACCTTTTCGAAATAATACCTAAAAAGTAGAATAATTATAATTGTTATTGAACCTATAAAAACTTTTGAGTACCGTATATAATTACATTGAATATTAAACTAGTGACAAATTATATAATAATAATAATAATAATAAATCAAAAATAAAACAATAATAATTATTTAATAATAAGATATAATAAATAATAAAACTCATCAATAATAATAAGAATAATAATAATAATAATAATAATAATAATAATAATAATTAATAATAATAATAATAATAATAATAATAATAATAATAATAATAATAATAATAATAATAATAATAATAATAATAATAATAATAATAATAATAATAATAATAATAATAATAATAATAATAATAATAAATAATAATAATAATAATAATAATAATAATAATAATAATAATAATAATAATAATAATAATATATAAAATTACCATTTCCTAAGCAGATAAGAATAATAATCGTATTTTAAATAGAAAACGGTGTTTTCAAATAATAATCAGTATTTTTAAATACAATTTTTTTTGTTTCTTCACGATAACAAAACTTATTAAAATTCAACAAATAACTTATTTTTTAATTTTAAATAAACTTTCACCATTTCAAAATCGCTCTGCATGAAAAAATTTGTTAAGAGTATTAGTTTCGGCTTGTTTTAGTTGAATGAGTATATATATAATGAGGTGCTTTGATGCTGATTTAAAATAAAGTACCCAGAATCTGCGATAGACCTGGCCAGCTGTATCTCTGCCTTAGGCTTGAATAGAGTCAGAGGCCTTTCTCGGTGGGTTCTATCCAAAAGAAAATATCGGAACTAATAATGAAGAATTAAATATAAAATTATATTTAAAAGAAATTGAACAGTAAATACAAAATTTAGCAAAATAAATACATTCTAAACAAAAACATTAAATCTCATTCTCTTCTCTCTCTCTTCTCTCTTTCTCTTCTCTCTCTTCTCTCTCTTCTCTCTCTCTCTCTCTCTCTCTCTCTCTCTCTCTCTCTCAATATTTATTATTCTCAAAAGAATAAAATATTACCTGAGTAAAGAAAGCTTTTTGTAAAACAAGGTAAAAATCAATATATTTCATTTTATATTGATATATGTACAGAACCATTACTACAAATGGTTCTATATGTATTATACATACAGATTGTGGTAAAAAGAGAGCAAATTAATGGGATGAGGGTCCCCCCCTCTCTGGGGTCAGGAACCCCCCCCTTTCCCTATCTTTCATAATCTTGATATAAAGTATTAAAAATTTTTCAAGACTTCTCTAAAACAGTCTTTTTTTTAAATACAAAATTTTAAAATAATCAAAATATCTCATTTAAAGCTTTTCATGGTTATCATCGAGACATTTCAGTGGTTTACAATTCTTTACAGTTTTTAGTGGAGACGAGACATTGCGCAGCCTTTCTTTAAATAGAAAACCTTTTACACGCGAAAGTTTAGCAAACGACTAGAACTTCTATATATCTATATATTATATATATTTATATATAATATTATAATATATATATATATATATATATATATATATTATATATATATATATATATAAATTTTTATGTACTCATTATATATTCTAAAATATATAAACATACATATTTTAATTAATATATTTATAAAAACTATATATAATATTATATATACTATTTATAATTATATAATATATATATCTTATATATTATATATAATATATATATATATATATATATTATTATATAATATAAATATATATACTATATATATATATAGTATATATTATATTTATAAATTATATATTATATATATAATATATATATATATATATATATATATAATATATATATATATATATATATATATAGTATATATATATATATATATATATTATATTATATATATATATTAAAATTGTGTATCCACTGGTGGTCATTTAATATAAACCAACAACAATTTTAAATTTGGTATCTTGGATTTGGCAGCCATAGAAAAGTCTGCTAGAAGGAACCTTCAAAATTCTTCCATTTTCACCATTTCATCATTTTTCAATGACCTCTTTGAAGAAACTTTGAACTTTGTTTTTTATGGTTTTATAAGTCAATACTTTGATAATTTCTATTTACACCAAAAGGTTTAATTGAATTAATTCGTTTTTAAGTTGCTCCTATTTAATTTAAGAAACAATCCTTTGGTGTAGTAATTTAATTGCCTATCACTATTATTAAAAATGAGCTTAATATTGCCAGCCTTGTTTTGTAGATGAATGAGTTTAATTTGCTTGTTCATTTTCGTTGTTACTCCAGCCGTGAATTTGCCAAGAGCCTGGAGGCCGGATAAATCAGCCTAAAATTTTTAGGATCCGACCAATCGGAGCAGTCTGCTTCTATCCCAATTTTTAAATTACTTGTTAAAAAGTTTATATGTAATAACATGTCTTTTCGCTATAAATGCGTATAAACATACCTAACCTATTAGCTTACAAGTGCAGCCATTAAGGGTCTTAAATTTAAGAAACTTAAGTAACATCGTTTCTTCTGGACATTGCAAGAAAATGCTTATGGTCCCCTCAACCTAGTGTCTTCAGTGTAAGTATGTTTAACCAAGCTGGCAACATTCACAACTCAAAAAGAAATTGACTTTCACCTGAAAAATCTTATATGCTTCTATTTTTGTATCGCATTGTGAATCTTAAATTTTTTATAATTTAATCCATTTAGTTATTAATATTAATTCTCCAATAATTTAAAAGGAATAAAATTAAAATCATTAATAAGTTATGACTAGGAATCTTTTGTTTTATTAACTAAACAATAAAAAATTGTGCCTTTTATAAATCTAATGTTAAACCAAATAATTGTCTAAATTGATAACTAGATTATTACTCTAGATTTGAGTTTCCTGAAAATTTCTGTGTAAATACAAGTAATTGGACGAGTTGCAAAAAGTTCAATCATGTTTATCATATTTTCAAATACTAAGTTGCAAAGTGTAATTACATTTTTTCTACACTTTTTCTGTCCACAGAGTAGTTTTAAAGCCATGTTAATGCTACCCATCTATTCCTAGTAACTCATTGAAATGGCAAACCTTTACTAAGCTCCTTGACTAAAACTAGGGTTGAACCGATCAGTCGTTAAGTAATTGGTAGTCGACCATTTTATCGATTAATCGGTATCTGCTATTTTACGATTAATCGGCCTTACCTATATTTTAAGATTATAAAATTTAGAGAAAGAGGATGAGATACCCTACTGTCTTCCTAAGATGTATGTCTCGATTTTCTTTTAAAAAACTGCAGATAATTATAGATTTGTTACATCTTAAATGTTTATTAAAAGATACTCCATAGTAAATTAATGAATCCTTTTATCTTGGCCTAATATCAAAAATTAAATTCGATACTGAAAGTTGAGAACTCTAATTATAATGTAGAAACCTAAAAATTTCTCCATTTACAGGACATAATCGATCTCTTATGGGCATGTAGAAATTCCCTCCTATACTAAACACTCGCTTTCAATGGAAGAAGCACTCGTATATTTCAAAGCAAGTCTGCTAATTAGCAAAATTTTCTTTTGAATTTCTCCCCCCACAAAAATGGGTCCCCATCTCTTGGAAACAGAGGCAGATTTAAATAACAATTCCTTTTAGTGGTAACTTTTGCTTGTTCTTTTCTTCTGATGTTCCCTTTGGGATTCATACTCTAAGTCATTCTTTCACTTACCTGAAGCTACCTCATCAAATAAACCTGATAGAGTAAGAGTGCTCCTTCATTCTGATCATCTCCTGAAGTAGAAGAATCTTGTAAATTCTCTGTGATCTGAATCGGTACTTTCCAACTCAGTCAGTATCCATTCTGTTACTTTTTCCAATATATTCCTTTGAAATTTCATTTTGAATCTTGGATTTACTAAAGACGACCAACACAAGGACTTGTTTCCCAAATATGCTGAAAATCGTTTTTATATGTAGATTCTTGCAGTTCTTCTACAGTGGCATAAGTTTCAGCCAAAGAACTGCTGTTCTTTGCTTTTGAAAGAAATAAGCTCATTGTTTGAATTGTGAGAATAATTGCTGAAGAAGTGACTTCTATTTTGTTTACTTCCGAAGTAATTTCTGTAAATAGTTTTAAAAGTTGAATAATTTGTTCTATAAGAGACCACGGACAAGAACTCTATCTAGGAATGTTATCTACAGTGTTGCATCAAGTTTTTTTTTTGCTGTTCAGTGTTTCTTTATAGCATGTATATTGAATTCCAGCGAGTAGGGACATCTTGAATTAATCTGTTTTTATCTTAAAGAGGTTAGCAATATCGGTCATAGTGAAGCTGGTGCTAGGCGGTAAATAAAGGGAACATACTGCAAAATCATCCTTCGAGAGATGAAGCCGCGTTGCTATAGTGTGCAGGTTTGTGGTCTATAAGAGGGATATGCTTAACTGAATGGCGGATCAGTGGTCTGGGAAATTTGTACTATCATTCTTTTGTTATATTTCGATTTTGTTTATCCCTTTCCTTTATTATTATTATTATTGTCATCTCCGCAGGGGTTATTGATTCTTACTATGGTGTTATGCTTTTGGTATAGAACGTAGAGCATGGCATAGTGATAAGAAGCAATACTAGGGGGGGGGACTTTGTGCATCCCTCCGGCTCCAGCACTCGTATGTGCATTCTTTGTGCATTGGCATATGTCACATAAACAATGTTTGAGTCTTCATCCTTTCCCTTCATTTTTCATATTAATTTTCTCTTTTTTTTCAATTCACTCCCTCCACAACAATTTTTATCTATCTATCTTTTTCTTTTATTATTAATTATTACTTTCTTTTAGGTTATCCTCCTCCCCCTTGGCTCCCCTGTTAGAGCCCCTTGGGCTATCCAGTGCCATTTTCCCGCATGGTTCTTAAGTCCACCTCACACTTCTCCCCGTGGATGAGGGTACAGGCTAAAAATTGGGGACCCAACCTTGAGCTAACCGTCAAGGAGGCTGTCCTGCACTTTGGTGTATAATCTCGGGCTCTGATGTGATGTTATGCAGTTTCCGTGCGGTACATGAGGCTAAACCAACGTAGTTCCGGGAGGCTCTTCCGAGGCCACATTCACAGCCTACCCCACGTGGTGGGGTCCAGGAAGTGTACGTGGGTCTCTGGTCTGTGACTTATTTGTGGGAAGAAGAACTATCCTTCCTTATGAAATATACGCCCTTCCAGCCCATCCTGTTATTTACTTTTATGTTTCATTTGTTTTATTGTTATAACTGATCATTTATGAAGAAGTCTGAGGTTTAATTTTTATGAAAGTGGCTTTTGAAGTAGAAACGTTATTAAATCAAGGCGAGTACAACAACAACAACAACAACAATTACCATCAGTCGGGTTCCTAGCCTGACCCTGACCCCACCTTGGTCCCTCCTACTTCTAGATCAGCAGGTGTTTTCGCTTTTATTCCTTCTACTACACCTGAAAGTCCTCTGCGTAACCTCAGCGATTTGTCGTGATATGCCCTTGACACCACAGGTGCCCAAACGGTCTGAAAAATCCCGAAAAGGTGCGCTCCCCGTCTTCGTTCTCATTACTTCAAATGCTGCTCCCTCTCCGGAAAAACCAGCTGACACATCATTCCCGATATATTAATTATTACGATCCACAACCTCCAAAGCTCTTACTGAGCAAAGGACCATTATTCTTAGCGATGCACTTGAAAAAACTTTAAGAGTTGAAGATCCCCCCATTCAAGTCACATAATAAGGGCAAGATCCAATGTTGGGCTCGGGCTGAGCCCCATTTTCAGCCCCCCTTAAAAATGGACATAAAATAAGGAATTTTCAGCCGATTTTGACTATATAAACACTAAAATGTAGCCATTTTTGCCCTCTAAAACGTTGTTTTCCGGTGTTTTTCTGTGTCTGTAGTCATTCTTTCAGAATTTTCAATTTTTCAAAACCCATGTTTTTGAAATTCTTAGCATCAACTACCAGAATTTTTCGAAATGACTTCAAACTTGAAATATGCATAGATAGGTCCATTACCTACAAAAGTACAGAAGTACATTTTCGATTTTTTGAGTTTTGTGCTCAGCGTTGTCCAATTTCCAAACCCACTTTTTTTGGATTTTGAAATGAAAAATTGCGATATTTTTTTTATTCTTGTCCGATCAACATCAAATTTTCAGGGCTTGTATAGTCGGGCGAGATGCATCTTTTTTACTTAGATAAATTTTTTGTATACTTGATAGAAAATTTTTAAAAAAATGAAATTTTTTTTTTTTTTGTGGAAAGTTTGTTCCAAGCACAAATCCAAACCTAATGTATATACAAAGAAATTATCTAAGTAAAAAAGATGCATCTCGCCCGACTATACAAGCCCTGAAAATTTGATGTTGATCGGACAAAAATAAAAAATAAATCGCAATTTTTCATTTCGCAATCCAAAAAAAAGTGAGTTTTTAAATTAGACATCGCTGAGCACAAAACTCAAAAAATCGAAAATGTACTACTGTACTTTTGTAGGTGATGGACCTATTTATGCATATTTCAAGAAACATCGAAAGGCACTATTTATTCTTTAGAACAGAAAAACGAAGATATTGCTGTCATTTTAAATCTCCAGCAGAAAAGATTTCCAGCTACAAACGTTTACAGATTTCCCCCTCGTCGGGACTCGCCTGATACTACATATCCTCACTTACAG
>JABUQX010027514.1:0-47500 GCA_015478945.1 Trachelipus rathkii | reverse complement strand
TACTCTTAAATTGGTTTGACCACTTAGTCTTAGGTCTTAGCAAAACAAGAAAACACAATGCAAATTTAATGCTCTTTTACCTTTAATGTGAAGTATGAAACTGTTTTAATGAATTTTTCATTATTTTCTTTAAGTTTATGGGAAGTTTTGTCAATTTTAACCTTAAATCAGTTGACGTTGAAAGTTTACTCCTATATCTGATTTTTTTTATGTAAGCATACGTTGAGAATGCAGACTCACATAGATAAGTGGAATTAAAACGCACAGGTTTTTTTTATGCAATCTTGCCAACTACATTGTTTTCTGCATACATGCATCTAGAACTCTTCCTGGCCCCCTTCCATTGGTATTTAAGTTTTTCAAAATATTTGTCTGATGTTTAGCAGATTTTGAAAAGCTTCATTTGTTATCCAGTAGGTTTACGTTTCGGGTCGCATGAAAACGGGTTTGTCATCCAGCTGTAGACATCCTCAGAATCAATATCAGGAAAATACTCAACAATGGTTTCAAACCTTCCAAGTGGGAAGTAATAATTTCGAGGAAGTTCGTTTGAAGATGGATCTCATTTGTTTTGACAAATTCCTGCAACCGAAGGAAAGTTGGAGATGTCTGCTCTTAACACACACTTCAAAAAATAAAAAAATTTGAGCAAGCCTTTTATTTTGTCTAATTGGGCTCCTCCATTTCCCTTGAAGAGATGTGGTGGTTTATTTAGTTTTCGACTATTTCGGAAGCATCCCAATTTAAGCTTGCCAATCGACATCGTTAATTTTGAATAAAAGACTGCTCTGTAAATGTGACCACAATGCATCGTTTTAGTCCAAACAGTCTGGCTAAAATCTTTCCCCCTTGAAAGCCACCGCACTTCTGTGTGCAGCAAGAGGCGGAAGTTATCCATACCCATTTCTTTGGCGGTAGGTTTTAAAAGGCGTGCTTGAAGCGGGCGACTCTTAACATGATTAATTATCTTCGCATCATTCAGCACGACTTTTAAATCTTGTGTCATCTTTCTAGTATGCCGATGTATGATACAGTGGCTGCTGGTGGCGTTTCTGCCACTTCCTAGACACCGCTCCTTCGTTTTTCCAACCATTGTGCCGCTCCATCGCTGCAAATATCCACACACTTGCTCCATTCCAAACCATATTCAGATTTGTCGATAGCATTGAAATTTTAGCCAGTGGTGTAAGTCTCAAACACTTCGCCATCAAAAGTTCCTATTCTATTTGCATTGCGAATGGGTACCTCTAAAGAAGAACTGCAAGTCCCGTTACGTCGGTAAAGCTCATCAAGCCGTAAACTAAAATATTGCAAATTTCCTCAAATTTGAATTTCAATCTACGCGAAATCCTCCCACCTCAGCACTTATGAGTGATATTGTTATTTGCACAGTATCAATCTTCTTGGCCATATCTGGACCTAAAATCAACTACTTTCTTATCAATTTAAAAACATAGTACCTGACATTCAGGTACAGTTACATCAAAAGCTAAACATACAAGGGATTAATCTTCAGTTGCGTTATCATATTGCTGTTGGAAATTCACTTCATCATAGATGAACCTGCCTGAAGAGATAAAGCGTGGCTTTAGGGATTTCTTTTCACATTTATGTGAAAAAATAGGATGCTTGCATTCCAGATGTCTTTTTAATTTTGGATGAGACTAAGCAGCCATTAGCAACAACTTTATGGGTGCTGCGTTTCATTCCCAGCGGAATAAGAAGCCAAACAAAATAAGGTAGCTAGGGTCATATTTTCTTATTTTCCTCGAAGCTCCTTAGGGACGAAATTGCCTTTCCGCGAACTGAGGCAGAACAATTTGGGCTTAGGCTGCAGGAGTCTGCTGGGATATTTCGTCATTCGGCGATGCTGGTTGTTATTGAATCAGTCGTCTCTGAAGTTTCTACAAGTTCACCACCTTTTCGTTTCAAAGACCCAGTTTTTATGAAATTATCCATAGAATTCTGCAACATAAGTATTAATATATATATATATATATATATATATATATATATATATATATATATATATATATATATATATATATATATATATATATATATATATATATATATATATATATATATATATATATATATATCTATATATATATATATATATATATATATATATATATATAATGATTATATTATAGTCACTAATATCACTAATGACTAATTAAACAGTTTCTTGTAATCAATAAGAAAATAATTCAAAGTTACCGTAAAATCCACTGGAATCCTTTTGGCAATGTTAATAACCCGGAGCCATTTGAACCAAGGACGCACTACGTGACTACAAACAAAATGACCGACGAGTAGTAGACGATGAATAATAATGGTGTTGCCATATTATAAAAGGAATTGTACTACTTAACTCCAAAATGTTATAGAAAATTGAAAAAATGTGCGGCACCCTTGGCACACGCTCGCGGCACCCCAGGGTGCCGCGGCACCCACTTTGGGAACCCCTGATCTAGACAATGACCAGAATCATAGTCTCGTAAGAGACGGAAACATGTTGGATGATGTTATGAAGAAGCAGGATCCCGCTCCTGATGAAGGTTATAAACCCACGGAAAAGGGTAGAGGGAAGCTTCTTAATGTGAACAGATCACTGTTCAAGATGATCGTAAAGATCAGTGTTCAAAGAAATATCTCAAGGATATTAAAAGAGTACAAAAATAAATTGATGAGAAATGCCCACAACGTAATGTTGTTGAAAAGGAGCAATTATTTTAAGGAAGATAACATTCCGTATAGTCATAAAATCAAGGATGGGAATAAGGTCAAAATGTATCATGCTAATCTGCTAAAGAAGTACATCTAAAGAGAAGAGATGGATAGTAATGTAATAGTAATAGTAATAGTAGGATAGTAATGATCAAGAAGTAGGATCATCAGCAGTACATTTTGAGGTGGAAGATGAGGAGAATATCCTAGTTCCAGATGTAAATACCACTTTGAAGAAAGTGAAAGTCTAAGCGACATTAAGATCAGTGAAGAGATCTCAGATAAGATGAAAGAGGAGTTATTGGATGTTGTAGAGCCCCATAAAGACGCCTTCACTAATATTCCTGGAACTGCGATCCATGATTGGCATGTTATTGACCTCATCGATGATAACCCCATTCGTTTGAAGCCGTACACCCTACCCCACACCACGTGGGCAGAGTTGAGAAAAAAAGTTGACAAGATGCTCAAATTGGGAGTTATAGTGAAGTCCTCCTCACCATTCTCAGCACCCGTAGTAGTGGTACAAAAGAAAGATGGTATAAAACGCGTCTATGCAGATTATCGTGCCCTTAATAAGGTCACCATCTTCGATCATGAACCCATGACGACTACTCAAACTTTGTTCACAAAATTTGCCACAGATAAATATTTTAGTAAATTGGATCTATCAAAAGGGTACTGGCAGATACCCATAAAGCCTGAAGATGCATATAAGACCGGATTTTCTACTCAATATGGCCATTATCATCACGTCAAACTGCCATTTGAAATGGTCAACGCTGGCGCTACGTTAGTTAGGGTCATGAGGAGAATCCTTAACATAATTAATGATGTAGATTTCTACGTAGACGATATTATCATACAATCATCGAATTGGAAACGGCACTTGGACACGATAAGGACTGTACTTGCAAGATTACAGAATAAGGTTATACTATCCGGCCTTATAAGTGTGAGTTTGCCGCTATGAACAAGAAAAAGTATGATAGTCCACGGATCATGCGTTGGACCCTTTATCTCCAATGGTTTAGGTTCCTTCTCCAGCATATTCACGGCAAAAATAATATCATCGCCGATTATCTTAGCAGATCGATTGGTGATGATAAAATTGAAGTATCGGAAGGCCACTTGAAGAAGGAAATGACATTCTCATCTCCACTCAAAATGAGAATGTTTTATAAGAAATTTACTGTGTAAATTACTTAAAAAGGGGAGAGTAAAATGTAACGCTTGAACATGATCATTTTGTATGTAGATTCAGAAAGTCAATTTCCTCATCTTGTTAGTATCCTCCCTTAGAGCATTTTCAAGTAAAAGACTCCCCACAAGTATATATTTATATACAAACTAGTATATATATATATATATATATATATATATATATATCAATTGACAGAGTGGCAAAAAGTCCAAGGTACAAAAACTAAGATATAATATTTTCTTCGATGCCTTTTTTCGTTGTTTGTACTCGGAGAAATATCCATATGATAGTTTCTCTTTAATAAGAGCAATAACTTAAATAGATATATATATCAATATATATATTATAATCTATATATACTATAGTATTATATATACTCTACTACTTTATAGTATATGCAATTAGATAGTCAGATGTATATCTCTACCATCTCCTCACTCTTACTCCACCCTCCTCACACTCCCCCCCCCGGTAATGATAATAATTGAAATGTTACAGCCAAGAATTGACTTTGAACATGTTACAAATATTATTCTTAGGCAATCAAATCTTCCCTTCACACAACCATAATCGCCCACGCTCTCGCTCACACGCTCACTCACTCTCTCCTACCTCACTCCACTCTTCTCAGCATACAGAAGCTCTTCAACGTTTTTTATTTAAACTTACTGAAGACTTTTTAATGTAATACACCTTTTAATATTAGAAGAGTTCTTTTTATATCAAGTCTTGTGAGTTTCTATTTTTTTTATTTTGAAATGAATGAGTCACAGGAGATTCTTACTCTCCCTCGCCGGCCGCATCCGCCCGCTGGACTCCACGTTCGACAGAGTTAACATCACACCCATCCTCCCTCTCAAACCACCTACGGCACCCTCTCCCACTCTCCCCACAAAAAGAGACCGCTCCATCCCAACGGCGCTCTAGCTCTCTCTCTACAACACCCGGTTCCTCTCACCATACCCCATAATTGCTGAGAACTCAAAAGGCCTATTTTGTCGCCTTAGTTGTCTAAAAGTAAATAAAATCCTGAAACCAAATGTAGAACAAAAAGGTACACATATCTAGATTAAACAAATCATATATATAATATATTACCTATATATATATATATATATTATATATAATACTATATATATTATATAAGTCACCTACTTACTATTATTACCTATATCTCGATGATCACCTACTATACCTACACCATATTACTTACAATTAAAGTTATATATCGAATTTAAATATTTAAAGAAATCAATATAATTATCTCAAACACTTACTTATTTAATATTGGATCCTTATTGTCTTAAAGGGTATCATAGATTATTTTATCTGGTATAAAATGTCATGTATATTCAGTTGGGAATGATTATTATCCACATTCTCTTTACGAGGTCATGCTGATGTATGCTATGTAGATGAATGGACAGACATCATCTTTTACGGACCTTACTGTAACAATTCGGCTGGCTGTACCCGTTTTAGTCTGAACACCTGAATTTAATATTGCGTCTTCTGTGTTAAATTATTTGTTTTATTTAATTAATATTTTTGTGCTATTTTTCTCGTTATCTTTACTGAAATGGTTTTAATGTGTTTATGCGGTTCTTTAAATTGTATTTTTTAAGTTCTGCATTAATAGGTGTATTAAATTATTCACATCTGATTTAATTGTGTACCGGAAGTGTATCCATGCTGCACCCACCTGTCAATGATCATAGTCATAGCTTACATATGTAATATATATCTGATATATTATTATTGATGCATAATAAGTACGAACATAATTTAAAATATTTAAAGAATAAGTTTAACTTCTAGTCTTTGAAACTTTTGTACTTTATTTTTTAAAAATAAATCTCCTTATAATTAATTTTAAATTGTTTTGTTTAATAGTTGTTCAGTGATATCTCTTTGTTCAATATTTGCGATCGGTTGATATTCGCCCTCATAACCTTTGTGGAGTTATTAAAGATAGATCTCCTGATAGTATTGCCAATTCTCTCAATGTAGGCCTTACGTTATTTAGATTGATAATATATATAATTTATGCTCACTCATTATTATAATCTAGCTTGAATAATTGTTATTTTGGATAAGCTAGGCTCATAATAGCTTAAAGTATCACTCACTACTCCTTGACTCTAGCTATTAATATAAATTTTTTATAGTTTATTATTTGAGATATGTAGTCATTTTCTGACAAGGTAGACTGTTCGTTACTTCTCTCGTTTCTCTCCTGCTGCTCGCCTATCATCACAGGCAATCACTAATTACACTAGTATTCATAATATCCATGACACGTGCTAAAGATTATAGTTGCCCGCTATAACTATATTTCTCTAATATATTTTTCGATATTCCTATTTATGTTGTTTGTTAATTTCTTTTATGTCTTTATTATGTACAGAAGGACATTAACCCAATATCTACTCACCTCATAAAACTTATGATCATATTCTGTAAATAAGCATTATATTTATTATTTAATGATATATATTACCTTAGGTAAAGAAATATATTTTAATTTAATAATAGTTATATACTAGATACGAGAGGATGTCAATCTAATTCAATATTCTAAAATAATCTGATCTTTCGGTCATTAATTTAATTTTTGATTGATTACTTCGAACCCTTCGCACTCTTCGGTAGTCTTATTTGATCAACAGAGATTTTAAATTGACTTCAAATTATGCCAAGTTTTTAAAGTCCATTCAGATCCAGTGATAATACTTTATGGTCTGAAAAATATTTAACTATCGTCAGATGGCAGTAAATCATAGTTATAATCCTATGTTTTTCTCGCAGTGATTTTGCCTAGGCCGACTCGTTAACTAAATTCAATTCATTATATGCACTCACACCTGAAGTGTTACAAAATAATATAATATTATATATAAAGTATAATATAGTATATAATATACACCCTAATTATTATCATATATATAATACTATATAATATATATTATATACTTATATACTATATATGATATTATATTATATCATTTAATTTTAAAAATAATGTACCTGGCGATGATTATTGAGTTTCTAATTATGTAATTAAAAGTTTAAAATGACCAAGAATGTTTATTTACAAAAAAGGAAGGGAGTTCTCAGCCATAATAATAGTATAATATATATATAGAGTATACGGGTAGTATATATAACATATAATATATAGTATATATATATATATATATATGTATAATATATATATTATATAGATATATATATATATAGTATATATAATATATTATATGATATATACCTAATATATATCTTTCTACGTATATATATATAGGTATCAAGATATATTATTATATATATAGAATATAAGTATCTATTTAAATTACTTAAACAAATTCAGATAGGATATAACTTGACTCATATATATATAATATATATATAGTATTCAGGTCTACTTCAGAAGCCTTACACTTGTTCTAAATACCGAAGCACTCTATGAAGTAGGATTGTGAATATAATTCCAGAGATGTTAATTACAGTCTTAGCGAAACTATGCGATGGGGTGGCAGAACCTACAGGGGCTGTGGTGAAAAACTTTTCTGCTAATATAAAGTCATCTTGAGGGAAACTGAGTATTGCATGAGCAAATCCCTATGAAGAATATCCTGGTTGCTTACAGTGAGTTGTCCGATCTCCTTCAATAGAGATTTAATGAATATAAAGATGTAATAGAATTCCATAAAGGTGGAATCGTGGATATTAAACGTCATGAACTTTAGTTTATAATTATGTACTTTTGGGTGGCTTTTGCGTTAGCGCTGCTGGTTCGAAAATGTAGCCGGAGGACGTTTGGGATTCAGTTCCTAGAATTTAAGATAGCTCATGATATTTTTCATTCTCACAATGTTTTGATCATCATGCCTACCTTTAGTATTGTTTCTTAAAATTACAATAGCTAGCTAAGTCTCTTGATTTATAATTCGATACTAGACAATAGACAACCTGCAATTATGTAACCCCACCCCTCTCTCACCTCTGAAAGCCGAAGAGAGTATCCCTACCGTAAGATAAAGAAGTCCGTACATAAAGCCCAATACCCGTTAGTATTTAGATTGTAGATACTTCCCCATCCAGGAACAACTCATAGATTCTCTCCCGAACCAACATTGCTGCCCTCAGAGATAGAAACTGGACACTTGAGAAATTAAATGCTTACTTAGTTGTAAATGATCCTTTGACGTCTTATAAACAATTTGACAATCATGAAACCTCTGAAAACCACCGCTCAAGTCATAACTCCTGTCGAGGATTGAAGAAATTCGTCTTCAGTGTATGCGAGCTCATGCTGAATCTTATAAAGAGGGCAATGTTCCTTTAAACAGAACCTTCAGAAACGGTTAAAAGCTACACGGTTGGTACATAAAAACTCAATCCAAAAAAAAATCGATAACCATAAAAAATACACAAATGGGAAAAAATAAAAATGATAGCTGCTACAGAAGGCAGGGGTTTTCCTACCTCTACTTTTGTCTCAGATGTCATTGTTCCTCTGCACAAACAAACTCTACCCAAAGTGGATATCCAACATCATAAATGAAAAAGGTGGCATGTACTACCGGGCCTTAGAATGAGATATGAGGGAATAGGACAGTGTAATTTACCTTCATCTGTCAGAAAATCCACCACCTCAACCCCAAAGCAAATCACAACCTCATGCATTGCAGTTCCTTACACCCTCACGTGCATATTCACAAGCTCTACCAGCAGATCGATCCCATTCAACTTTCTGAATTAATCCACTACCTCATCAGCCAGCAAAGCTCTGCCTTGACGACCGTTTATGCGATCCTAAAGTTGAACAGAGTTAACAATACGAGGAAAGAAGTGTACGGAATATTAAATTCAGACCATTAACATCCACGAGAAACCTATTCTTAAGAGCAGGAATATACCAAGAGCACAGAGACCAAAATGTGATTCAAATCTCAAAGACTACATGGCAACACTAAATAGAATGATCACCGGAGGATTCAAATCTATCAGTTGACTTAAAACCTGAAGTAACAGAATGAAATATTAACTTAAATAATATCAACTAGAGGAAAAAGAAAAAACTTAATCCAAATCAATATTAAATATCCGGTTAAGACCTTTATAGTAATCAATTGCTTAAGTTGTTTAATTATCCTTACCCACTAAACTATTTTAATTATAAATAACTGGAACGACAAATACATCTGACTTTTGTGCTCTGTTTAAATGAGTAAAAAATGGGTGTTTCTTATGGAGTTTTTGTACGCTGATTCCATATTTGCATACCATTTTGTTGTAACGGACAGGTTTGTTTTTGTAATACGAAATTAAAATACCTTTAATATTGTATAATTTTAAAATAGATAGCTTTAACAGTTTACTCACCTATATACTCTGCAATTTAAAAATGTAGATTTTGAAGATTTTCGACTGTAGTTTGAATAACTGTGCAAAGGAACTTCCCTATTCTAAGTCTACCCAAACAATAGTGCTGCCAAACATATTAGGATTCCAGATTTCCCTGGATAACGTTTTTCGAAGTTGAAAATGTATCCTGTGGAATCGCTCACCATGCTCATCGCTAAGTATAGCGCCTAGATTGCGAGCTTAGGACAAAATACTCAACAGTTAAACGCTCACACTTTTCAGGATATATATTATTCATCACTCATATGGTTCGTAAGCTTACAATTTCAAGCTAACATTTTATTTGTCAATGCCTTAATTATTGGCCTTAGAAAGCCAGTTAACTGACCACATCTTAAAGATCGTCCAGTGCAGGGTTAATTCAATATTATTCAAGCTTTCAAATTCAAAGTGATGGTCCTCATTCCGCTCCCCCCTCCTCTTTCCGCTCAGCGCCCCCTACCAAACCGTACGTGCTCACCCCTTCTATCTACTTTCCTACCCAGCCCACTGTTCCTAGCTAAATAGTTAAAATCCATCCGCTACGACACCTCACTCTTGCTCAACCCAAGAATAATTGTTCCATGTGATTGAATTTCAATTCTCACCTTTCTTTGAATTTGCAGATCAATCTCTTCCACAACACTAAAGGAAATATCAGAGGATGCAACCTACGAAAGTTGAAATAAAAATAATGACTGAAGAATTTGCCAATAAAATGAAAATGAAGAGGCATAGTAAATGAAAAAAATTTTAGAAAAAGAGTGTTATAATTATAATTATATTAAGATATCGAAAGATTATACAAGTGGCACTTTAATACATATTATTGCTGTTGACATTCATTAACTTTACTTTATTGATCATAGTGAAAGCAACTGAGCATTATTTTAGTTTACCAAACGTAAGACTTTATGCAGAAAAATAAAAAAAAAAAAAAAAAAAAAAAATCATGCGAGAAAAGGAAATAGAACAAAACTAGCATGCCATATGGGTAATAAGGTCGTTAGGAAAGATTAACGATGGAATCATGGTACAATTCAGAAGGTTTCTAAAGCAATTGTTGAAGCTATTGGGCAGCTTGAGATGGAACTTGAATATCATGATTCCCCAAAAGCCTTATAAACCTTTAAATAACAATCTAATCATGATAGAATTTGTTATAAGTTTAATTATGATTTCAACTTTATCTCCTTCACTATTATCCATTATGTATACATTAGATCTCCATCTAAGTGACACAACTGCTTTTAATAACGACTGAAAATGTAATGATTGTTTGAAAGATTTTTCGCCTCAAAAGAAGAGAAATTTTTTTCAAGAATTGTGGAGTTTGCAAAGTTGCAACATAACTTCGGTTTTTCTTTAATTAAAAAATGGATTATTCCTCTGTAGTCAGAATCAAGTATGTAATACGATAAATAGATCAAGCACATGTGAACAATTAGTCCTACTCTCGATGATATTATCTCAAAAACAATGAGCCTACAGACTCCCATCCAACCTTTACCACTCTTAGTAAAAAATGACTTCCCATTGATATCTTTTAAAAGTTTACGAATTTTTGATATATAAACTTAATCTGGGTGCAGTATACATTGGGTACGTTTAAGGAATTTTATCTATCATCTCACTTAACACACGCTGCAACTCCAGAGAGACTCTTTTCTTACATCTGAAAAAGCTCAAAACATTTTCTAGAAAAATCTTTTACAGTAGAGAGGAAAGATAACAAATTGAACCATAATGAATGTTACATCAAGCCACAAAACTAAAATGGAGTGTATGTCATCGTTGCTAAATTATAATGTGCTATAATTTTGTTTTTTTTTTTTACGTATACTCTAAATCTGTCAATTCTCAAATATATCTATTATTTTATTTTATACAAGTTACCATATATATATATATAGTATGATATTAATATAGTAGTATTATATATATATATATATATATAATTATATAATAATATATATATTATATATAAATATTATATATAATATATATTAAATATATTATTTATATATATACTATATAATTATAGAAAATTATTATTACTATACCATATACTATATATATAATAAGTAAATACTAAAAATATATTCTCATCGTTAGAATATATACGTATATAATTACATACATATATATATAGAAGAAAATATAAAACAATTTTAGATTTATTAGCATTCGTGCTAAGCAGTATAATCCTCTCCACTTTTAATCCCAAGCTCCACTGCCAGACTCTATCACTTGATATTGTGACGTGAAATAATTCTTGTGTATAATTCTACAAGAAGTGCCATGTCACGGTATGACAGACTAATAATAAAGGTTTAGTTGCATTGGTGTAAACTCAGCACTACCAGGATATTAAATTGCGTCACTATTAAATATAACCCAATACACTTAACTATCACTACTTTATATAATACTGCGAATGTTTTGCTGATCTTTGAATTTTTCCCTCCACAATCCATTCCCCCTTCCATCACACCCTATCCATTTCTAAATCACGAATGTACCATAATGGTTCATTATTGAGCGGAAGATTACAGCTATACCTCTTCTTTTTATTAACTTTCGTTATAGAGGCTTCTTATTCCTTGTAACGAAACCCCATCATTCCATCTAGCTCGCACTTCGGTACCAATCAAACTGTTTGTCATGCCAATTCTCCAATAAAGTTTGACTCTGTTTATAGCCTCCTACATCTTTGCAACTGTTTGCCTGTTCATTTTTTTTATTCTTTAATTTATTTATCCATACCGACCTTTCTTTTTGAGCGACCACTATTCATCCGTGGCTTTTAGCACATTCAGCCACACTTCTCTTTTAACTTTAGCGTTTGGAATTCAAATTACCCTTCTTCATCTCCAACACCCACAGGATTCCTTTCACACCACTATTGACGTTCTTAAAGCAATTTCTATTTAGTTAGCATAGCGCACCCACACGATATCATCTGTCTTTACTCAATGCATCTAGTATACAAAGATTCCTATATTTCTGGTCTCAGATTTAGTTCAGTGTTTCAAACTTCTTTCCACATCAGCTGATTTAGGTTTGCAAGTGCTCTCCCTGATACACCGACTCCTTTTTCCCGTAATATAATATACTTATTATATATATAATTAAAAGTATACATAAATATTATAATTAATATAACTCTAATACTATATATTAATTTACTAATTATATTAATATATATACTTTATTATTATATTTGTATCCAACCTATTCTGGATTTACAAGTATTATCTATTCGTAGTGTATATTCTGTACATCATAATTTAGCAACAGTTGCGGGTCGTCATCATGGATTAATTGAATCTTACCAAAGTCGCCACTTCTCAGGCCCATCAATACGTAAGACATCGAGCTGCTAATTACACCACACGCCTCGCAGCTGAAAGGATTAATAGTACGACGTCCAAACCCCATAATGCCCATTTCTACGGGCATCAATCCGCGACCAAATACCGTTAACGAACAGAGGATCCACAGCGCCGACTTAAATTTAGTACATTGTTTTTTGTTTAATATTTTGTTATAAAATTAGAATTTTAATATCAAAGAGGAATTATATTAGGTAGCTATGGTTTTCAAAATAATAAAAAATCAATATGGTATAAATAAAATTGCTTTGAATTGCGAACCTGTGCATACAATATTACATCATTTAAACAAATTTTGTTTTCTAGCTCACTTTTCCTGCTGTAAGCTGTTTGGGAAGGTTATTTTCTCCGCTTTGTTGGGCATCGATTTTTATTATATAGCTGTTGTGATGTGGAAACAAAGCTGCAGATCTTTGTTCTCGCTTCAAGGTAATTTTGGTGGAGCAAGCATATGGTAATTTTGTATATCATGATCACAGGAGAAAGTTACCTTTCTCCTCTGATCATGGTAATTTTTTTTCACATTATATGAATGTTCTCGAGTTGGAAATCCTGTATTTAAGAGAGGTGTGACGTCCTTTGTCTGCAATATAGCCTACATTTCATTATAAATTTTAAACCTTTTCTTGATTCACGTAGGACATTTCCATCGAATTAGTGTTAAATTTTTTTTAAAAATTCTAAAAAATTTTTAAACCTTGGTGTTTAACGTGTGTAAAACTCGGGAATGTGTTCAGATTGAAGAGCATGGGCATGAGTAGCAATCTTGTTTTTAGAATTTAAATGAAGAATGAAAGAGTCCAGTGGTGGCTTTTGAAGTTGAAGTAAGTGAAATGACTCATCTGTCCTAATATCACTACCATGGTTTAAAGATTTTTAAACAGTAGTGCATGGTCAAGGATTGCACTGGACTATCCCAAGTAATTATTTTTGAAATATTAAAAAAAAAAGGCCTAATTTTCAATTTATATTTCTCAAAATGTTATTCATATCTCCCAATATATAGATAGATAATTTTTGAAAAAAAGTAAAATTTTATTCCACTTTATGTAGTAATGAATAATTACTACACTTTTTATATTATTACAGCATTTTAATTTCAAAATTGATCCATGGGATGTGAAGTTGATTGTCTTGTTGATTTTAGGTCTTGGTGAAAAATAGGTTAAGAACTATATACTGGCTGTAATGTAAAAACATATTTGTGATATATTTCAACATGTGTGCATTTACCCTTATAAAAATTTTGGTTCCTGTAATGTTTCATAATTATATTGGCAGCCTGAAAAATGGGATATCTTTTGGCATTTCTTAAATTTATGAAAAAAAAAAAAAAAAATTTAGTTGACAAGATTTCAAAAAATAATGTGTGGACATAAAACTATACAAGGCCTAAGAAAAATGCATGGTAGCAGACTAATCTATTACAAAAACACTAGCACTTACAGATACTCAGTTGTTGAATCAGAAGATAATGATTAGTGAATGCTGTGAAACAAACTATTAATGAACTTTATAATAAATAGGTATAATAGTACCTGGTTCCATAAATTAATTAATTAATTATTTGTGTAAAATCAAACCACAATTACTATGCAGAATTCCCGATTGATCACAAACCTACAAAGTATAGAGGTACTTCCAAAAATAGAAGCACCTCCATAAACAATTTATTACTTACTCACTATGATATTTTATTACCCCCACTCTTTTGTTCTATGTAAAATACTCTTTTAAATTATCTTATCTAAAGTTTCGGTACATAATTAGAATATTTATCTTCCATTCTTACGTCAAATTCAATTTCTATCTTCTCTTTTATTACTTTTTAGTACTCTCTAGTTTTACCATCATATAATTAAATACTTAATAACTGCAATGGAAAAATACAAAATTAAATGAAATTACCAAAAACATAAAACTTATTCTAAACTCTAAACTTCATTCTATACTACATACTGTCTTTAGAGTCTTTAGACAGGAACACTAAGTGGCAAAACTCGCTACAAATCTTAATTTTTAATTCATTCCTCTTCAAAGCCATACCATGTCCTCTCTGTCCTCTCACAAGTCACACCTGGAAAATAAGAAAACAATCAAGGCCTATTTAAGGATTTAAAATGTATTTTTTTCTACTAGGTCAGTGTTTGACTACAGTTCTGATTTTCCATATATATATATATATATATATATATATATATATATATACTTTGACTATATATATATATATATATATATTATATATATATATATATATATATATATATATATATATATATATATATATATATATATATATATATATATATATATATATATATATTTTATATATATATATTTTGTATATATATATATATACTGGTATCGAATATATATATATATATATATATATATATATATATATATATTTCCAGTGATATATATATATATATATATATATATATATATATATGTATATATAAATATATATATAAATGTATTCCATCATCATCATCATCCCCACCCACAGATTGGGGTGGGGTCTGCAACATACACTTGAAGACAAAGTAGTTAAGTAGAAAAGGATGACAAATTAAAAGGAAGCCCTCCCCATTCCCTCCCCTCATACCCTTGAGTGCAAACCCATCACAGCCAAAATCCACCCAAAGACTTTACAACACAGCAACATACCCCACTGTAGTATCTCGTCAATGCCCCCTCACCAAACCACACTATTTACTCCCTATTATGCACCAATCCTCTCGCTTCTGCTAAATTTTCATTCCTTTCCTTCAGACACTTTTACTGACTCAATCCACCTTTTTTTGGTCTCACAGCCAGTCGATCCTCAACACATGCACCTCTATACACCCTCTTAGCAAACAGATTATCATCCATCCTTTCCATATGACCAAACCATCTTAATACATATTCATTTTCATATTCATGCCTTTCTTCACATTACGCAGCTCCCTAACACGTTCATTCCTCATTTTACCAATTCTTCTCACGCCTAACATGCCCCCTAAGATTATCCATCTGAACAGATGGCACCTTAGATCTATACCTCTTATTTCACACCATAGTTGCACTACTATACATTAACCCTGGTAACAACGTAACCTCATGCAGAACCCTAGAACACTCATCAAGACTTAGTCCCCTTGCATTCACCAAAGATTTAATTGCACCAACCAGCTTCCTACCACTCAAGTTTTCTGCTACACTGCATCATCCATCCCCTTTTCATCCAAAATGTAGCCGAAATATTTAAACTCCGATACTTGTTCCAGTTGCCTAATATCCAACATGATTTCACACTGCAGACTCTTCCCAGCTTCTTTTGCTAGTAAAATAGCCATGGAGACAAGCTCATCCCTGCTTCATTCCACTATTAATAGTGAACCATTCACTTACCACTCCATTTATTCTTACACACGCTTCACTATCAACAAACATACTTTTTATTCCATTCAGAAGAATACCACTAACACCATATATCATTAACACTTGCTACAGAGCTTCCCTATTAATCCTGTCAAATGCCAGTTGCACATCCATAAAACCTAAATACAGTTTGTTCTTTCAGTTTCTCACTCATTTGCCTCAATGTAAAAATTTGATCAACACATCCTCTTCCACCTCTAGATTGCACCTTGTTCTTCAACAATCATCCCCCCAGTCAGTCCCTTGCTGCACTATTCCAATGAAAATACCATCATATATTTTCCTTACAACACTCAATAAACTAAGTCTCCTATAGGTTCTACAGGTCCTCTTATCACCCTTACCCTTATATATATCATATATATATATATATATATATATATATATATATATATATATATATATATATATATATATACAGTATATATATATATATATATATATATATATATATATATATATATATATATATATATATATATATATATATATATATATATATATATATATATATATATATATATATATATATATATATATATATATATAGCGAGTCTCAATATTCACATGTATCATATATAATCACTGGGGAGGAGTCATGAACAGGCCAAAAAATGGCTTAAACATGAACGCTTGATATTAATGTGAAGTAATTGAGATTTTGGCCGAATAAGTGTATGAGTTAATAGTCCAATCCTTTAACATTAGAAAAATGTAAATACAATATTTTTCCCCCTTAGGCTGAAATAGCACATGCTGAAGTAGAGTGATCACTTTTCAGACCTCAAAAGTTCAAACACAAGGTTTTAATTTTTTCCTATTTACGGAAGAAAATCAGTACAGAAACCGAAATTTGGGTTAAAACGTGAACATTTGGGGTTCAGCTATTAGCCAATGGGAAGCATAGTTCATATACCATCCCTCAAAAAGGGGGTGGTGTTTGCACCTAGCAGTTTTAAATATGAACGAAATTTTGTTCATATTATACCCCAAGTGTTGTTTCACCTCTTACCCCAAAAGCTGTTCACGTCTTACCCTGTTCACGTCAGACCCCTCCCCTCCTTGGACGTGGCCTAAGGGCTGCTCCAATCAACTCGGTAACACCAGGAATCGATTCGCAGACCCTTTAAACATAGGAGTAGACACCAAGTTCAACTCTGTAGCTCGAAAAATAAAAAAGTTGCATACTTGCACTAGAAAAAGGGGGGTAGGGGAAATGTCTATTACTAACTCATACTAGGAGTGACTCGATCACCTTAAAAAACACACCAATCAACTCCCCATACCTTATAACATAGGGGTAGACACCAATATTAGGTGTATTCCTCGCAATAGGACATGTCATGCTAGAAGTGCAAGAAAAGGGGGGTGGGGCGGGGTACTAACTCATAGTAGGAAGCATCCTAGCACCTTATAATACACACTACAATCGACTCCCCATACCTTATAACATAGGGGTAGACACCAATATTAGGTGTATTCTATGATGTAGGTTACGCTTACTAGAAGTGCTAGAACCAGCTGGGCTGGTTCGGCATTTCTAGCCATCATTTCAAAAAAAAGGTTAGTAATTTCAATTTATTATTTAATGTTAGTTTATTTAGGCCTATAATTAACATTTATTTATTTGTGGTAAAATAGGTGTTCATGTTGTACTCTATATTGTTCTTCGATTTGCACCTTTTGGGTGTAAAACATGAATTGAGGTTTTTCCCCAATAATTTTTTTAAAAAACAAAATTAATAAAAAATAACTATCAGGATATTTTGCACAACTACTAATATATTATATCATATTTTGAGATTTTCAAAAAAATTTAAATTCTAGACAAGAAGAGAGTTTTTATGAAATATTCACGACTTCCCCCCAGTCACTATATATATATATGTGGTGGAGAGTAAGTAATGTGTTCAATGAATAAAAATTGGCTTACTTACTCCCAGCGAAGAATGAGAAAAGAAGAAAAGAAAAGTTATGAAATTATGATTTAATAACAAGGTAAGTACCTGTCATCAGTAATTATGAAGACACACCACTGCGAACTGGTAAGTCGAGAAGACGTGCCTATGTCCCGTTTAGGCTGAAACAATATGCCCAACTGCTGGGTCCATTTGGAGGGACCTTGGTTGTGCTGCTCGCTAATTATGGATGTGATATTAGAATGTTTATAGTAGGTACTTTAGGACAAAGGAGAAGAAAAGAAAGGTAAAATAAATAGCTTTATTTACAGATAGTGAATAATAGGACTATGTTACTTCCTATACTATACTCTAATTTCTACTTCTACAGATTAGGAAATACCGGAAAAGTTTTCGGTATTTCGTAAGGAGATTTTTATTACAAATTTTGAGGATTTGAGAGTGTTAGAGGGAGATGGTTATCACAAACGATTTACCACTCGGATAGAACTTAATATTATATTACTTAAGATTGATTGTTAACGTTAACAACGAGAACAATCACATATAAACATTTAGGATAAATGGACTTATGATAAAACCTGTTTTGAGTACATTACAGGTAATTTCAATCTTAAATATTAAATTAACTTAACTAAATTATTATTTTTTATGAACGATAAGTGGAGAAGTTTTCTTCTACTATCGATGTTATTTTCCACAATTAAGACAATTTTAAATAAAGGCGATAACTTAGATGAATGTGATGTATTAGATCCGTAGATCAAAATGATGATCCGGAAATCAAAAATCCAAAATCAAAACAAAGACCAAAGACAAAGATAGCCAAAGACAAAGATAGCCAAAGACAAAAACAGCCCAAGGCAAAGACCCTAAGATTATAACAAAAATTAGGATTAAATATGGGAATGATTACTGTATTAACGTTAGTTATTTAAATTAAATTATTATTCTTTCAGGGATTTATATATTTGTGTAATTCATCTTACCCTAGAGATAAAAACTTCAAAGAGGGGTCTTGATTAGGAATACTGAAGTGGTGAGGGCTATGTGGCAAAAGAATACTGAAAACATCATAATTCAGGGTAAGTTCAAATTGTCTTAATTAGATGTCAAATATATCAATTTCTTATTAACTTAAGTTATAAAAGTAATTTACTAACCTGCAAGGAGGTTAAGTCCGATTTGCAAGATATAAATATAATATTTCAGATTTAAAGATTTAATTAATATGAGAGTATGAAATTCATTCAATTTAAATGTGTTCATATACTTTTAATAATACTTTTAATATTTTCAAGTAAACTAGAAAAGAAGAGATGCCGTTTTAGATCATTCATAATAAGCACAAAAGTGGCACATCATGTATATTATAAATAAATATCATAAAAACAAAATTCACCCAAAGGAACTTTATTTATTTCTTTATTTATTTTACGTATTGTATTATAAATAAATGGAAACCTCTTGGGTAAATTAACATTTTCCTTAAATCTAAACCAGTGTCTACAATCACCACTATATTCTCCCCCACTAAACCTAAGCCCCCACCTTTATTTTCGACGTCAAACGAATAGGCGGAGTCTAACCCAAGTGTTTCAAGGTAGATATAGGGAGACACTGGGAAAATAATGATTAAGAGTAACTACAATAGAACCTACACCAGTGAGAAGAAATATGAAATATACAAGAATACAACCAACAATTTCCATTTTAGTTTTGAAATTTAGGGAAGGGTGGTAAAGAAGATATATTGGTAAAAGCATTAACTTCCTCTCTAAGGATTTTTTCCATTTGTTTATGCAATACCTTTTGTTGTTCCCCATTAAAGTCATTCCATTTGACAGCCCCCAAAGTCCACCGTAAACAAGTCCTTACGTTACTCAGTGTGTCAGAGTCAATAATAGATTCAGCATAGGAGCTTGGTGGAAAAGAAGGATTAGGAGAGGGTACATATGGAGGAACTGTAAGACTTTTAGTAGGAGGAAGTGTATAAGCATAATTGGTATTCAAAGGATTGTTATGAGTTTGAGAATTTGAGTATGATGGAAAATTTGTGTAGGATTGAGATCCTGAATAAGATGGAAAGTTTGCATATGATTGGTAAGAACCAGAAGGTTGAGCATTCTGGTTCACAGAATAATTACAAGTAGGATAATTATAAGAAGTTACATTGGGTGTGGCTGGCACAGACGAAGCATTTTGTATCTGTCCAGTGTTTGACAATTCATAGTTATAGTCAGTGTAATAACTAGGGTCTGAAGAAGAAGATTGAGGCAAATAATAATTAGTGGGATTGGAATATGATGTGGAAGGTTGTAAATACTCTTGTACTATCACATCCGTGGTTTGAGCCGGGGTTGGCAATGGCAACAGTGGTTGTTGAGATTTTCTTTCATTAGTTGTCCTGGGAGGAATTTTTCGTCCGGAGTATGGAGTTTTTCTGACGGGAATTACCCGTTCAATACCAAAAGTGGTGTGGTACTTGTCCATCAAGGTCAAAAGGAACTGCCTATTTGGATGTAACCCATCATAGATCAATGGAGAGTTCATTACTAATGTTTCTTTCCCATAGTATTTACCATGAGGAGTAGATTTCTTTTCATTAGTACTATTTAATGTGATGCCGTGATAAAAATCTAAGATGGCATTTCCACTGATCAATTTCTTATTGGTCCAGTGATAAACAGGACTTTTTAATTTTTCAAACTTATCAAACATAGTGATGGAATGCTCTCTCATTTTTTCAGGCGAGATGGTCGGATCCCCCTTACAGTATTCTTTATAGTTTACACCCCAATCTTTAGAAATACGCCTTACATTAAAGGTGTAAAGGTCCTGTAGCGGAGGTATTAGCAAATATATTGCAACATTGGGATTTACTTTTTCAGCCGATTGGGTGATTTTTTCCATGATTTCTACAATATCCTTCAATTCTAAACCACCACCTTGCACAGGCTCAATGATGTGAGTATTTACTTTCTCATGGTTAGTTATATTCCTTTTCTCCCAACCCATAGTTGTCAAGGACCATATAATTATAATATTTGTTTCTTTTGTCATGTCGTCTTCAATTCTTTTTGGACAGGCGGAAATATGACGCCCTGCACAAAAATCTACGGTAACATCTACATTAAATTTCTTTTTTAAAAATACTCTCTCATTTCTAAAGACTACTACTTCGGAAGACCCGACTACTAATACAGTAGACATATCTCTAGAAAAATCGAGGAGAAACAGTATAGTAAAGACTGTACACAGAAGGAATAAGCGAGTGTTTCCTCTGCAAACATATTAAACAGTATTAGAAAATATTTTTGGTGATTTTCATCAATATCAATTTATCACAATCTTGAGTACTTAATTCATCAAAATTACAACAAATTGTCAGATGAAATTGCGGAATATTGAAATATTCCCATTACAAATATTTTGGATATTTCCAAATTATAGACCTTTATTATTTTTACACAGTTAAATACTTATGAAAGATAATTATTATATAATTATTATATTATATAAGATAATTATCTCCAAAAAACCATTTTAAAGCATTATTTTATTATGATAGGAATTATAATATTCCTATGAGTCATATTAAACCTACAGACTGATGCAATACCCACGCGTGTGACTGTTTTAGCCAATATGTATTAAAATTACATCAACAATAATGGCGATGTAATAGAGAATGTTCAAATATTGAGAAACACAAAAATTTTAATATATATATATATATATATATATATCAAAACTTTTTTGACCTGATTAATTGTTTTACGTTACCAAACGATGTCCTCTGGTGTTCAGAATAATCTGTAGTGTTTTTAGAAGCTGGATTGATATGGAATCATCATTGCTCATCCAAACGCTATTCATCCACCACCAAAGATTTCTCAAAAGACAACATCATCATCTGCAATATGATACTATACCTCCTCCTACTCCCTTGCAACATCGTCAGTATGACCAAGAGCCAAGGTTTTGGAGGAATATATATATATGTATGGGTATACAAGGTGGAAATCGCACCTAATTACACAACATATATATATATATACTCTTTATATATAATATATATATTAGCTGTCATCAGTGGGACATTTAGAAGCCGTTTCTTTTATAGGTATAATTTAATTATAACCTTTGGAAACAAAGTAAGAGTAAGAGAATAGTTATATGCTATACAAATAGTCTGAGATCTTTCTTTACGTTAAATGACAGTAAGAGGTTCAGTAAGAGGAGAAATTGAAAAAATATTTGGAATGACAGAATAGGACAGAATTTGAAGAATTATATTAATTAATTCCGAAGAATTTATTTAGATTTCCCATCCCATTTTTATTCCCACAAAAAAAATTTATTTATATATTATGTTTCCCCTGTATGTGTTGGAGACGAACTTAGTACACTCTTAAAATTTTATTTATTTTTTTTTTTTTATTTTTTAATATGTTAATTTAGCAAAAAGTTAAGAATATAAAATTTGATTTCAAAATTAATTTTAATTTAATTTAAGGTATAAAAAAGAATTATGATATATTCCCCGACTACTTGTCAGATATTTCAACGAAGGATTTCATAAGAAAATTATAATGAATTATTTATTTGAATATTCTAAAGGAACAGACATAACATTGGGTAGTTCCTCAACCTGTCCTCTACTGCGTGTAAAAGGTCTATGTGAACTGACCTCTTCAATTTGTTCCTGTAACTCTATGTCGTTGTTAGACGTAGAATGTGAACATGTGTGCTCATCATTGTGTGAAGGATTTAATTGAAGATGTGGAGATGATGCAAAAAGAGGGGTAGGAAGAATGTTATTTGTAGGAGAGGGAAATCCATAGAATTCAGTGGATTGAGAACCGGACGAGCTATCCCATTTCCAAGAGGTTAAGTTTGATGAACCCATGTGTGAAGGGGTATATTCAACAACATTTACTGGTTGTACTGGTGGGGAACAACCAATATTTATTTCAGGGGATACAGATTCTGTAAATTGTGGCCTATCTCTAAAAAAGAAATGTGTTAAATTTACATGACCAGTACTGTCTACGGTCACATGGGATACATCCAAGGAAGGATCAAGTGTTTGGTCCGATACCGCGTGATTCGGAGAAGAATAAGAGAAATGAGAAGGGTAGTTTTGACCATATAAATCATAATAATCTAAAGATGGTGTTGGGAGGTCTCCTGAGGGAGACTGTATATGTAGACCATCCTCAGTACTACTAATTGGGGAACTGGGAATTTCTAAAGGAGGTAATATAAATTTTACTTTTGTTGGTTTTGACTTAACAATAACAGGAGTTAGACAAGGGGTAACATCTAGAGATGGACACAATAAATCTATTTGTTCCATTTGTTGTGTCCTTTGTATAGGAATGATCTTGTCTGTAAGATCAGGGAGGTTAAGGTACTCATTTATGGAAATACGATTGAAGTTTAAAAACCCTTCAAAATCTGCATCATCCTCCTGAATAGGTTCACTAGGGGCATCAAACAAACCTTCATTGAAAGAAACATCCAACAAAGCTTCATTTGCAACATCGCTGCTTTCTGAATTATTGTCGTCCAGAATATCACCATTATCCAGGACATCCTTTGGCTCATCCTCTTCGGAAAAGAATATCTCGCGGATTTCTTTATTACGAGCGAGATATCTTCGTAAATATTTGGGGATTTCGACCCACCCTCTCAAATGGGAGAAATGGACCTTTTGTAACCTACTAGAGGGTTTATTGACTCGTTGTATAACGTACGTGACCAAATTGGAGTTAACTTCAATAATAACAAATGGTCCTTCCCATCTACTTTTTAATTTCATAGTAGTACTGGGCCCAGTGCGAATAACTTTCTTGGCAACTTTTTGCCCTTTTTTAAAGGGTTTAAAGTTTACGCTTCCCTCTTTCCAATATTGGGGAAAAGTGTGTACTGGTGTGTGAGGTTTCTGCAGTAAATAGTCTGATGGGGACATGTCAATGGCCCTGTGAATAGTATTATTATAAATTAAAACAGAGGATGGTAATTCTTCATCCCAAGACGCGGATTTTTCTGAAACCAAACATTTCAGTATTTGAATGAGGCTGTGATTGAATCTTTCACAAACCCCATTACTAGCAGGGTGCAATGGAGAAATACGAACATGTTTAATGTTATGTTTTTGTAAAACTTCTTGAAAAATGTGAGAAGTAAATTCTGTGCCATTGTCTGTAAGTATTCTGTTAGGAACTTTGGGTAAAAATGGGAGAACTTCATGTTCTAATTTATTTGAGACTGTTGCGCTAGCTTTATCTTTAATAGGAACCACAGCTACCCATTTAGAATAATGATCAATGATAACCATGCAATACTTATTCCCCTTAAAAGTGGTAGGAAACTGAAGTAAGTCTATGGCACAAAGTTCAAAGGGATAATTTGCTAATATTTTTAACATGGAAGGTGTAATGTGTGAGGAAAAAGTTTTCTGTGTTTGACAAATGCAACAATGAACAATGTCCGAAATTACCTGATTGACTCGAGGGTGCCAAAATTGTTTATAAATGAGATGGAGCATTTTATTTCTTCCAATATGAGCATATTTTACGTGTAATCCTAATGCAATATGCATTAATAAGTCTAAGGAAATTAAGTATAAATGGGTTTTTAATTTTGTATTGTAATACAATACATCATTCTCACAAACAATTTGAGTTCGATGCATTTTATATAATTTGGGGACACCAGACTAGTCAAGAGTTTGATTGCGTTGATAATTCTTTAATAAGAATCTCAGAATATGATAATTTCTTTGATCATGTAAGATATCAGTTATATTGTTGTCAGAAATAGTTATATTGTGTACCATAACCATGTTAGTTTTTAATAAAGAATCCTTGGGAAGTTTTAAACCCTCAGCCACTACGAAAATTTCCTCTCCGTGGATGTGAATGAGTTGTTTTTGTGCCATATCTGGCGAAAGATGATTTTCTTGTAAGGCCCATGTCCCTAGTATTAAAGGATGATCTATCATATATTTATGAGGCACAAGAAAGAAAGCAGAAGGCTGTGTAGTAAACCCTAAAAGAAATCGAAGTGTAATTTGTACGTAGTTTGAAATGGGTATACGTTCTTTACTACCAAACCCACTGATGGCCCTTACTCCTAACTCGGATGAAGGGAAAAGGTTCCTGTCATTTTCTTCTATAGGGACAATGTCAGAACTAATTAAATTCACCCCAGCTCCACTATCCACTAAACAATTATAGTGAAGTACATCTAAATCATTCAGGGTGACTGATACAACCAGAGGATCAATATCTGATTGGCAAAGGTTTATGGCAATAACCATTTCTTCATTGGGATGAAAATGTTGAATAGGATAATACTTTTTTGTATGAATATCCTCTGTTTGGGGGGTGATAGGGTCGTCTTTGTCATTCTTTGAAGGGGTAATCTTAGATGAGTCAATACTTAGGGCCCTATCCACAAGAGGACTCACTTCTGTGGGGACCATGAGTTTAACGGATTTGATTTAACCTCCTCTTTTCCTCGACATTGGCCTTCGAAATGAGACTTTCCACAGAGGTCACAAGGGTCTATGTACAGACGTCCTTCACTTGGGGCTTGTGGAATGGCGGTGTCTTTAGTCGGAGGAGATTTTCGGTAATAAACAGTTTTTACTGCACTAGCTAAATTATCATTATGAGACTTTGTGTCAGTGAAACTTTGTGTTTGTCTTGGAGGAGTGCGTTGGGGACAGTTCATCCCTGGATGAGGCCCGCTACAAAAGGGACAAACTGCCTTGCGAACGTTCGGTGGAGGAGAAGATCGAGATGATTTGCGTGTTCTGCAATCAGCTATCACATGGCCCTTCTTCTTGCAATAGCTACAGACACCCAAAAACCTGTAACATTCACGCATTTGGTGACCTGTCTTTTCACAGTAGTCACAAAACAGGTGTTTACGATCTTCCGAATTAGTTTGTGATCTATCATGAGTTTGAACTTTGCGATTGTCATGTAGGGAACTTACGGTTATCCCGGTAGTAACGACTACCGCCGTTGTTCCTGGGAGAAGAGTTTCGAGCGGTGAAGTTCTTAGAAGAACGTGGATTTTTAGGAAGATTTTTACGACGGTTGTCCTCCTCCATCTGGAGGTTTTCCGTCCAACTGGGTAGGAGAGTGTCAATTTGTATAATAGAGTCTACAGTGTCGTTTAATTCGTCTTTGGTCGTGTGACTCTTTTTATGATACTTATGCACATTGTAGTCTGTGTCGTCATGAGTATAGGTATGATTGGATGTGGAATATTGTTTATCGTCTGATTCTAGAGAATCGGCAAACCCGACAATGTCCTCCCAAGGAGTACGCCAATTCCTATTATTTTCTTGAATCTTAATGTATTGCCGCACGTCTTTTTCAATAGAAGGAGGGAGACTGTACAAAAATGCAGTGCGGAGAGACTCGTGTTCACGCATATCCAATCCCTTGTAGGCACGTCTAGCAAGCCGTTCCAACCGGAGCGCAAACATACGAATACTCTCATTACGATGTCGGCGGGCAGAATGGTATGCCTGCAGCCGGTGTTGTTTTTTCTTTTTCTCTTCATCCTCATACCATTGTATGAGGGTGTCACGAACGGAAAAATAATCTCTATCGTCCCTGGTGATAAGACGATAGAGTTGTAGAAACTGTCCTTCGAGTTGTCTGCCGAGTAAGCGCAACCACTGGTGATACGCTTTGGGATAATGAAGTTGGCAGTAGGCTTCAAAATCCTCTAAGTAAATAATAAAGTCTTGACCAGTTTCCAGTTTGTATTTTCCGGGGTCTACTACTTTGAGCTTTTGTGAGTTCTTGAGTAACTGACTCAAGAGCAAAATGGCTTCTTCCATCATGTCAATTTTCTGTTTCATGACGGGACCGGAATACATATCAATTTCTGGTTCTGGTCTAGAATAATAAGAATCTTGTTGTGGTAAAGGTCTAGAATAAGAAGAAGGTTGTAAAGGTCTAGGATTATGAGAATAAGGATTAGAATAGCAAGGTTGAGTAGGAGGTTGAGTAAGAGAAGAAGAACCTCTATTATTATAACTGGAATGCCCAGGTCTTCCTCTAGGTGTGAAAGATGAATAATCTCGGTATTCATTATCCTGTACATTATGTAAAGGTTTGGGAGAAGGAGTTAAATTAGGATACTGTTGGTGATGGGAAGTTGTTATTTTTCTATCCCTCAAAGGAAACCGTTCAGTATGTTGTTGTTGTCTGTGGTGTTGTATATAGTCATTGTTGTTCCTAGAAGTAGAAGGAAGAAAAGATTTCTGTTGTATATCTTGATACTGGGAATCATCTAATTCAATTAAAGATTCCTCGGTTACTTGTGGAGGTTGAGAATCT
This sequence comes from Trachelipus rathkii, assembly GCA_015478945.1. Taxonomy (NCBI): domain Eukaryota; kingdom Metazoa; phylum Arthropoda; class Malacostraca; order Isopoda; family Trachelipodidae; genus Trachelipus; species Trachelipus rathkii. Next base: position 20,043 of record JABUQX010027514.1, on the reverse strand, counting down.
TGAAAATCTCTATGAGAATAAGGGTTTAGGGGATTAGAATCTTTATAATCCCTGTCATAGTGTATCTTTTTACCTGATATTATATCAGCATATTCATCATCAAAAGGTAGATTTTTCTTAGCAAGTTCATGGGTTAAGATTTGTTTTTCATATTTATATTTTTTCAAGAGTTTACTAAGTTCAGGTATAGGCGTTAGATCTCCTACTTTTGTAGAGCCTATGGTTTCTTTAATGTCCCTATCCAAAGCTATTGCCTGCTCATCATCGGCAGGTCTTCTAGACATTACATTAAGATCATGTGGATCATTTAAGAACAAATCCCTACTTGTTTCTCTATTTGAATCTAATTGAGTGTTTTCTCCCTGTATATGAGGTACTAGTGATGTATTGATCCCTGGATTATCTCGTTCAATCGATACATCCGTTTGATCAATGATCTCATGGTCAACACGCGTAGGATTGGTATCAGTCATTTTTCTATTATTAAAGCTAAATAGTTTATAGTTTTAATATGGTTATACCAATTCTAAATCTCAAGTAAAGTTTTATACTAGAACAGCTCTTCTAGTTTTTATTATACAATTATCAATTTTAAACTAAAGCTTGAATCAGGTTATCCATTTATTTTTGTTTTTTTAAACTTATTTTAAATATCTTATAATTTCTTATGGTACTTCTAGAACTATGTAACTATACTACTTCTAGAATTACAAGAACACTAATAGTATGAGAGAGTAAGAATGTTATGATCCTTTATAAGGATTTGATGTGAAATTTCTTCAGAAATATGAAGCAAATTATATGAAAATACAATGTTCTGTGTTGTGATGCGATGAGTGGCAAAGTGATCAATATCACAATCCAGTGGCTTAGCGAACCGAACGACAAGACACAAGGTCCCTGTTCGGGCGCCACTTAATTTTCTCGTATTTATGTGGTGGAGAGTAAGTAATGTGTTCAATGAATAAAAATTGGCTTACTTACTCCCAGCGAAGAATGAGAAAAGAAGAAAAGAAAAGTTATGAAATTATGATTGAATAACAAGGTAAGTACCTGTCATCAGTAATTATGAAGACACACCACTGCGAACTGGTAAGTCGAGAAGACGTGCCTATGTCCCGTTAGGCTGAAACAATATGCCCAACTGCTGGGTCCATTTGGAGGGACCTTGGTTGTGTTGCTCGCTAATTATGGATGTGATATTAGAATGTTTATAGTAGGTACTTTAGGACAAAGGAGAAGAAAAGAAAGGTAAAATAAATAGCTTTATTTACAGATAGTGAATAATAGGACTATGTTACTTCCTATACTATACTCTAATTTCTACTTCTACAGATTAGGAAATACCGGAAAAGTTTTCGGTATTTCGTAAGGAGATTTTTATTACAATTTTGAGGATTTGAGAGTGTTAGAGGGAGATGGTTATCACAACGATTTACCACTCGGATAGAACTTAATATTATATTACTTAAGATTGATTGTTAACGTTAACAACGAGAACAATCACATATAAACATTTAGGATAAATGGACTTATGATAAAACCTGTTTTGAGTACATTACAGGTAATTTCAATCTTAAATATTAAATTAACTTAACTAAATTATTATTTTTTATGAACGATAAGTGGAGAAGTTTTCTTCTACTATCGATGTTATTTTCCACAATTAAGACAATTTTTAAATAAAGGCGATAACTTAGATGAATGTGATGTATTAGATCCGTAGATCAAAATGATGATCCGGAAATCAAAACGATGATCCAAAGATCAAAACAAAGACCAAAACAAAGATAGTCCAAAGACAAAGAAGTCCAAAGACAAAAACAGCCCAAGGCAAAGACCCTAAGATTATAACAAAAATTAGGATTAAATATGGGAATGATTACTGTATTAACGTTAGTTATTTAAATTAAATTATTATTCTTTCAGGGATTTATATATTTGTGTAATTCATCTTACCCTAGAGATAAAAACTTCAAAGAGGGGTCTTGATTAGGAATACTGAAGTGGTGAGGGCTATGTGGCAAAAGAATACTGAAAACATCATAATTCAGGGTAAGTTCAAATTGTCTTAATTAGATGTCAAATATATCAATTTCTTATTAACTTAAGTTATAAAAGTAATTTACTAACCTGCAAGGAGGTTAAGTCCGATTTGCAAGATATAAATATAATATTTCAGATTTAAAGATTTAATTAATATGAGAGTATGAAATTCATTCAATTTAAATGTGTTCATATACTTTTAATAATACTTTTAATATTTTCAAGTAAACTAGAAAAGAAGAGATGCCGTTTTAGATCATTCATAATAAGCACAAAAGTGGCACATCAAGTATATTATAAATAAATATCATAAAAACAAAATTCACCCAAAGGAACTTTATTTATTTCTTTATTTATTTTACGTATTGTATTATAAATAAATGGAAACCTCTTGGGTAAATTAACATTTTCCTTAAATCTAAACCAGTGTCTACAATCACCACTATATATATATATATATATATATATATATATATATATATATATATATATATATATATATATATAATATATATATTATATATATATATATATATATATATATATATATATATATATCACTGCTCTCCTCTGGTCCGTCTTAGCTAGACCCTCCACAAATGCTTTGTTACACAACTTCCATATCCAGTTATTCACAATCTTACCTATATTCTTATCATTAATTCCATCTATATTTGCTGACTTAACATTCTTCAACTTTCTCACTTCTACCTATTATTTCCTCTACAAACTACTTACTTCTTATTACACCATCAAACCCACTCACATACGCTATGACCTCATCATCACTGCCAATGCTATGCAGATTGAAGTGTTCAACCATATGTTCCTTGCATCCATCTCAACAGTCTCAGTGAAGCGAACTAAGAGTCATGGGCCCCCCACTAGTAAATGGGGCCCTTTGGACCATATTATATATATATATATTATTAGTACCCTTTTAATAGATATTTGCATAGTAATGACATTTTTGAGTTGAGTATGTAAAATGAGTATAAATGTTCTTTAAAAGGGAAAAACATGAATTAAGACTCATCACTTTTTGTACAAAAATTTAATCAAATTCTCAAAAACATCTTTTACATTCTGCTTCTAAATGTATTATTACTATTTTTACTTAAATATCTAATTTCCCCCTCCTCCCAAAAATAAGTATCAATCTAGGGAATTCAAATGTATATATATATATATATATATATATATATATATATATATATATATATATATATGTTATATATATAGTTAGTTATATATATATATATATATATATATATATATATATATATATATATATATATATATATATATATATTAGAAACTATTGTATAAGAAAAAAATCTTATGAAAATTCGTAAATATCTGTTCTGGCTTGTCAAAATATTCGAAAGGATGAATGCTTTATAGTTTACCAAAACGTTTTTGGCTCATTGCCATGAATTTATTAACCACTTCTTTCAGATCAAGAGTACGATATGTTTCATTTTCAATGCTTAATAAAGCCAATGCACTTAGCCTTGTTTGTGTCATATTGTTCCAAAAAGTTTTTATTAACTTGAGCTTTGAAAACGACCTTTCAGTTGTTGTAGATGTTACAGGTAACGTCAAATACAACTGAACTGCTGTACACAAGTCTGGTAAGCTACTTGCTAATCAGCTGTTTTCTACGGATAAAAAGTTTGCTAAATCTTTAATAGTTACCATATTTTTCATTTTCACTTCTGTAGTCATTAATGCTTTGAATGTGATTAATTGTTCATAAACCGAAAGATAAATCTAAATCGTATTTTCTACCAGTTTTGTAGCCTTTTCTGCAACTTTTCTTTTCGTAGCTCTGCTATTGCTGCAGGAGCAAGAATGAAAATAACTCATTAACATTGTTCATAATGAAACGAGTAGTTATCTGTTCATTTAATATATCAAGAGATTTATTGAAACCTTTATTCTAAAGGCTTTCAATGGGTCTTCAATTCTTTCATAAGACAAAAGCTCATCAAAAAAACTTTTTAATCTGTATTTGCCTGGAAGTAATTTTTGCTTCAATGTTCCAATGATGTGCTAACTCCATAGTTTCTCTCACTACATCTTCAAATTTGGTCTCAGCACATGTTTGATTTTTGCTTGTCCCAATAGGTGAGTTGCTTTCTGTCTGTATTTGGTCTTTGCAATATTTTTGAGACAAAATTGATGCTTTCCAATACTTACAAACAAGACAGAGAATAAACTCAAAATTTTCTAACTGCGCCCTGAGACCATATATTGCTTTTTCACTTTTCTTACTCATAAATATCACCTGAGATAAGAACTGCGAAATACTTGTGAAATTTTTTTACTGCTAGTAAGGAATCATACTTGGATGAGCACCTAGTTGGACACAATTTTTAGTGTTTTGATGCATTCGTTATTTGTTGAACATCTGTTAATTCCACCAAGCTGTACTAGAACTGAAATACACATATACTTCTTTCCAGTTTGTCATAAAATTTTGAAGAGCCATTATATCTTTTTACAGAATCATTAAGAATTAAATTTAAATAATGAGGTACAATGAATGTATTCTGCATTTGGAACAATTTTTTATATACGAGCCTGAAAGTCCTGAATATTTCCCTCGCATATTTGCTCCTCCATCATAGCCTTGACCTCTGCATTTTTTCTAATTTAATGTTTTTGTTATCTAATACCTTAATTATTTGTTTTTTCAAAGTTTTCTTCACTGTTCTCTATTATGTTATAAAAACCCGCAAATTTTTCTTCAGGGGAGGTGCAACTATTTCTTAAGGCAGCCCCACACCCCTGCAAAATGGACATGTACCTGAATTCTCAGCCGATTTTGACTCTATAAACACCAAGCTGTAGCTTTTTTGCACTCTAAAACGTTGTTTTCGGGTGTTTTTCTGTGACTGTAGTAATTCTTTCAGAATTTTTAATTTTTCAAATTTTTCGTATCAACTTCCAGAATTTTTTTCAAATGACTTCAAACTTGAAATATGCATAGATAGGTCCATTACCTACAATAGTCAATGAGGATAATTTTTCATTTTTTGAGTTTTGTGTTCAACGTCCAATTTCAAACCCACTTTTTGGATTTTGAAATGAAAAATTAAGATAATTTTTTCCTGTTCAAGAGTGAATGAAATTTTCAGGACATATGTAGTCGGAGGAGAGGCACATTTTTATACTTAGATAATTTCTTTGTATATGCAATAGTTTTGATTTGTTTTGAACAAATTTTAAAAGTTTTTTTGAAAATTTAAAACAAATTTCTTTGAGTATACAAAAGAATTATCTAAATAAATCGCCCGACTTTATACGTCTTTGAAATTTGATGTTCATCGTATGAGAAAAAAAAAAATAAAAGAATTTTTCACTTTTCAAAATTCAAATGTTTGAAAAGTGAAATATTGGGATATTTTTTTATACTTGTCCGATCAACATCACATTTTCAGGGGCTTGTATAGTCGGGCGAGATGCATCTTTTTTACTTATATATATATATATATATATATATATATATATATATATATATATATATATATATATATATATATATATATATATATATATATATATATATATATATATATATATATATGTTATGTAAATTATTATTTTTTCATATTTCATTTTTTATTTGCTTGTTTGTTTTCGCAATTATGGGCCCCTTTACCTGTGTGGGCCCCCCCGCACCGCGGGGCTTGCAGGCCGTTAGTTACGCCCTGCCGTCGCCAAAGCCCATCCCTATTCATTATTCTATAAGGATTCCCCTTATTGGACCTTTGCACTTCCTTCCAAAACAACTTTCCTTGTAAGTCTCCATTCATCCTCCTTCCAAACTGTTCATATATATATATATATATATATATATATATATATATATATATATATATATATATATATATATATATATATATATATATATATATATATTTATATATATACCTATATATGATTAATCTTTTTATTATTTAGGCAAAAAATTTATTGTTAAACTTTTTCACTTATAGGATGTGTGGATTGAAATAGAATGGATCCTATGGTGATATTTGTGCAAATAGACAAGCATTTTCCAGTTTGGATCAACAAGTTAATATTCAGCAATCTCATGGATTTTCTGAATTAAACAGAACTCAAAGTGGTGCTATTGTATCAACTAATAAATCAGACGTATATAGAGACCAGCTGACAAATGTTTGCCAAAATGTAAATAGTTATATTGGTAATTTAGAGCAGCAAAGTTCTAGACTACCTATCCCTCCAACTGGAAGGGCATTTGGAGTAAATAATGTAGGGTTAAGTGATAATAGTGTAAGTGACTTAAACAATATGTGTAATAATGATATTAATTATAATACAAACTCCTCTCAGGATAGAACACAGTGTTTTTCAAATTTGCCGAATGTTGCTTATTATAGTAACAACATTTCACAACCGTGTGTGTCTAATGTTTCCCCATTAAGTAATACAGTTAATTCTTTTCACAATATCAATCCTTATTCAAGTAGTGTAGGTCTGAATAAAGATTGGAATACCCCAAATGTAGCTAAATATGATAGTGAAAAAGAATCTTCAGTTGGTAATAGCAATAAACGAAGGTTTCTGGGAGCTTCTGTTGGGGCACCGGCTCCTAAAATTAAAAGGAAAAGACCACCAGCTCCAGAACCTAAATCAATACACCGCCAAACAATTTCCCCCAACTTTCAAACACCAATTTCTGACCAGAAAAATTTGGATACACTAATGATGTCTAGAGTGCATTCTAATATAAATAATTTTCCACAAAGTGAGGCTAGTTCATTTAAATCAAATGATGGATTTTTAGATATGAGGGAAAATTCAAATATCAATACCATTGCTTCTACCACTACAACTACTACTACTACTGCTTCTATTGCATCTGAAAACACTTTTGTACCTGAAAGTAATAGATTTCCAGAACACATTTCAAAATTGCCTGAAAATAAATATTCTGTTGATAATTCAAAGATGGAGTCTGCTTCTGAAGGATATATCAGTTGTAATTTGCCTTTTCAAGGGGAAACTAGTAATTTAGTGACTCCCAGTGTTGTGTCCAGTTCAGAAAAGTTTTTTTCAGGTGAATCTACTTCTACCTGTAATCCTATACTTGAAGATGAAACCAAATCAAATCTTAATTTTGAAAAAAGTTTGACACCTGAAGAACAGAATGCTGGATCATACATTAATGATGCTATTCGCACTGGTGACAAAGAAAGTATTTTCACCCTAGAAGATTTAGTGGATGGTCAAAGAAATAAAGATGTAATTGAAAGAGAGAATTCAGATTCTAATAACCAGTTTCAAAAATCAAGTAATGATGAAACTGGTCCATTATCACAATACAAAAATGACACTAGTGAACTTGCCACTGAAATTGAAAAAGATGATACAAATATTTTAAGTCAGAGTGAAACAAGTAAAGATATTTATGACAATTACAGAGAGAGAACTTTAGGTTCTTCAGAAAATATTACTGAGACTCAAGATAGGATCAGTTCTGATGGAAATTATGTTAATTTCGAAAATTTAAATTCTGCTTCTGTGGAAGATAAAGATTTGGGTGCCAGTAACCCTAAAGAAAGTCCAGACACTCTCTGTAATGAGTCTTTTAGCAACAAAACAGAAAATGGAGCCAATAACTTTGAAGAAACACACACTTTTCAGGAAGAGAGCTCTGTTAGTAAAGATGTAAATATTGAAAAGGAAGCTGACAAGTTCATTGGTTATTCTGATCTGTCTACAGTAAGTTCAGAAAATCTTCTTTCTGAACAAAACAATTTATGTGAAGAAGTTCAAAAAGAAGCAGTCAATGAAGTTAAAACTGAAAACTCACAATTAGAGGTTCCCCCTATCAAAAAGGAGGATGCTAATGAGCACAAAGAATCAGTAAGTACAGAAAAGATAAAAGAAGAAAAGATGTCATCTGATGAAGGAGATAACAATTCCGATGGAGAGCAGATGAAACTGCAAATTCGTAGAAGACCAGGTGCCTCAGGACTCAGTGCAAAACCAAAAGTTAAGAATTTGAGGAGAAATATTAGAGAAATTATTAGTGATGATAAATTAGAGGAAAATACTTTGGCAGCTCAAAAAGAGGAACAGCTTCGATTACAGAGATTGCAAGATAAGAGAATAGCCCTTAGAGAATACATGGAGCAACAGCAGGTAAGCCTAATGTGCAAGATTGTTAAACATTTAAAGTGTTCTTTCTCAAATATGTATCTTGACCTCACCTTCTTCTTTCTTTTCTAGTCTTTTCTTTCTCTCGTTTCTTTCTTTCTATTTTTTTCTTCACAGTTTGAGTGTTTTCTTTTTTCTTTTTTAAGATAATGGACCAAGTAATAAAAAAAATTTGGTAAATTGGTTAAATGTCCACCCTTGACCATACCAACTTAAATATTTAACTTGATAGTTTAAAAGCAATAATATATTTTTCACTATGAGTAGGGAGGAGGTAATAAGTAGTGTGAGAAAGTTGAAGAATGGTAAATCTGCAGGTGGTACATATATATATATATATATATATAGATGGAATTACTCGGGTGAAAGGAATCAAGAACTGGAGCGCCAAAAGCTCGTAAGGGTGAGTCTACTCTAAATATTACAGTTGATGTGATTAACAAAGCGTTATGGAAGGGGTATTAGTTTCACCCGAAGCTGTATCTGTGTGGAATGAGGAATCTAAATAACAGCACTGTACCTAGCATAACAGATGATTACGAGAAGGCGGAAGATCTGTACGGTCATCGAACAAGTAGGGAGTTACGCTTTGTGGAGTGCTAATGTTCTACTGCCACTGAATAATAAGCTCTTCCATGTAATTTTGGTTGATAGGATGTGGCTTTGTGTGAACCCCTGCGAGGGACTGGATGGTACGAATAAGAACTCTCGGAATACTGATTATTCGCACTTTGGAAGTGATAGAGTACTGCGCAATAGGATCAAGGCTAACATAGAATAGATAAATCAATTTAAAAAAACTGCAGAAGCAGTAACGACAATCAAATTGTATTTAGGTGTAGCTAGACTCTGCAACAGGGCGCCTTCAGTGACACTCCAATTCAGGGCAAGCATCCGGTGCTGGCCCCATGGCCTCTAATCTATTGAGCTATGCTGACTGGATAGTGTATGCCGGAGAGATTTCTGAATGCGGAGATTAAACAGCTATTAGTCCGGATACGCGAACCCTGTACGAGCATGCTGGCTAGTAGTCATCTGGGAAAATCTTACTCGAACTAGAGTTGAGACTGACAAGTAATTATTAAGGTTGGCAGTCGAAATTGGAGCCCGGACTAAATGTCTGATTGCCTCGTTGTGCCTCTCCTCCTTGGCTGGTCTAATCAATTTAATTTTCCTACATATATTTTGCCGGCGAGCTTATCTGTTTTCAGATAAATTTTTTTAATGTTAGTCTCTGGTACTGTGGATGACCAGGTAGGGGAAGCGTAGTTTGAGTGATGGAGAAAGGAAGAGAGTAGGTCGCCGTGCTGTATTTCACGCTGACATGATTTGGTGTTTCGTTGTTTGTGCTGCTGTCGAAGCTATCAGAAGGACAGTTTAAGCATTGAGAGCTAGTGTATCTCGTGATATTATCTCACATCTCTGGCTAGGTTCTGTCGGCTCGAGATCATCGTGTGTAATGTCGGGACATAAGGGTCACGCTTTATCTCGTCCTTCTCATATTCCTCCTCGTCCCCATGAGCTATCGTGAAAGGGCAGCTAGTGCAACACCAGAAGCTCTCAGATGTTTAAAATATTTAGCTTGCTATTTTCGGGTCAGCGGATCGAATGGGCTCGCCCTAGTGGGATGCACGAATGTCTGTATGCCATAGTGCTAAGTGCTCTCCGATGGACATTGGTCATAGCTCCGCAGATGGTGTTTATAGGAGCGTAGTGCCAAGCTTGATAAATCTACTTTTATGCAAATCCCGATGCAAATGCATCATTAATATCTTGATACCGTAGAGAGCTAGTGTTCTTACACGAGCGGTGTATGTTCAGTCGTATACCCTGAAAGCCATTAATGCTATAGTGATAATACTATAGTTCGGAAACTTAAGACGATATACGATCCAGTACAATCCTGCTTCCGTATGGACAATGTGGGCATGTTAGGACAGTGAGAAAGATAATTAAAATGCCATGATATCATGGGAAACATATATATAGGGAGATCTGATACTGATGAAAGAAGGGTGTATAGATGAGAATCAAATAGTCGGTTTAGATAGTCTGGTCTTATGGATAACAATGGATGATAGTCATTACGATAAAGCGGATGTTATATTTGTGATTGTGTTTGGAGTCAACGTGAAGAAAAAGCGTTATTCAATACAGTATAAGATGTGCAATGTGGCCAAAGGACGCCGAAGATTTATTACCGTATGACAGATGGTCATAATAGTTGATGCGTTATATATGGCAGGAGTTTTCTACTGCACATGTCGTAATAAATGATAACTTTATACTAACGATACCACATTCATGAGGGCTCCATCGCACCTTTACTTATGGTGGAAGTCCTAGGTTATGGTATAAATCTGTATCTGATTTATGAAGCTTCTCACACTAAAGACCACGCACCGACAATCGTGGCGGTGCGGCGAGCCAAGTGACTCATTATAATCTTAATCATGCTTTTACTGACTTTCAGTTCATCCCACACGACAAACACAACAACACACGCACCTGGAAGGACGATTATATCTAAAATTAATAGTCTATGGTTATTCAATGGTAATAACATGATTTAAACTGATATAAATATAAATATTATAGTTGTGCATATGATGTATACCTAGGAATAACTATTCTAGTACATAATTAATTATGATACATCCTGGATATACAGTATAAAGATAATAGATATATATAAGCTATGTCATTTAATCTACTTATTATGGGTTGTGTAATAAAAATATTATTGATTTTGTTTGATTATTTATTCTTAAACGTGTTACAAACATTTTAAGCTAAGAAAACTTACTAAATTTTAAGTTTATGGTAATTCTGGAAAATGAACGTAATATCATTCACTAGGCCAAAGATTATATTTTATTTGCTATATGATCGTTAGGGATATGAAACCAGTTACTTTTACGTAAACCTTAAAGGATAGCAGAGCGGTTAGCTGAATGACATGCAGACAAAGGCTATATCGTAACATACGCTAGAACCTGTAGGGGTTGCACAAGCCACAGGTTAGAGGCGCTCGCTAGCCCACCTATGGCCGTACACCTCCCGCGCCATGTTAGACCAGCATCCGACGTTCAGATTGTAGGCAAGGAGTAACGATAGTTCAGAGAGCTGTATGTATTCAAGATATTGTGTCGTCCTGGTTCATAGAAGAAGGAGAGATGAGAGAAAATGATCGACACACGAATTAGAGGATCTTTGACTTCCTGGCAATGAGACAGCTTTCCATCATGAGGTTGTATGTCACCGTTCGAACCCTATTCAAACAGAAATTTAATTAATATATCTGTTACCCTATAATAATAATATTAATGTATCCTGATTACCAAATTCATCTACGATTCCTAATACAATTCAGACTGAACAGAATAGTGCTTTATATCTCATATCTTTGATTAGCACATCTTTACGCTCACCTACACAGATTGTAATTCCTCGCGACCCAGTGCTATCTACAATATACTAACTCCTTCAACGTGAAATTGTGGATGACCACTCACTTTCTGTAGCCCTAACTCACCTATCTATCACCCGTCGTCAGTAACGCACCTCGGCACTACGTGAATATATCACCACCCTACTCTAAGTACTGCTTTGAAACCTACATCACCATGATAACGTTCAACTACTACCTATATAGCAGTAATATAATACACTAACTTTCTCTCATTATCGGTATATGATATATAGCTCTACCTCATACTGTCATTTACTCTAGCGAGATACACAATACCTACGCACGATAAATAACGCACTATCACTGCTATGTTGTTGACTATCAACTACTAAATAAAGTATGTTCCAGCCTAACGACCACGCGTATCACGGAGTACTAGCATACCATAAATACGACCTAAATACTTCCGCTCTAACCTACATCACTAAATGCACGAGCGGGACATGCAAAAATTAAAAATCATTCGAATTTAAAGCACGCTCCTATTAGTATTAGTCCCGTAAACAGGGTCTATACATAGACCCCTACTTATAACCCACGAATCTTGAGCTCCAATCAAATTACCATTTTTGCTGCCAAAATAACTTGAAAATTCAGCTACACAAGGTTACCTTTAACATCTAAAAATACTTAAGAAAACAAAAGATCCTAAATTATAATGTAAATACTCTTATTTGAAGACCCATGAGCGAGTTGAAATCTAAACTGTAGAATCATCATATAACGTTGACACTAGACATGATGCAGAGAAATATGCAGACGGATCATCGCCCCTTCAAGTGAATCATTATGAGCCATGCTCATGCTTCTTTCATTACGACTTTACACATCTCTCTCTTGCTGTGTTCTCCGAGCATTAGAGTGGTTGTCTTGTCTATTAATTTAGTGGGTGCTGTTTCATTTAGTTGGCGTTATGTGGTGTCACATAGTTATTTTTGTTATTGTTCTGTTCACTATAATTTGATGCATATTTCGTTGTATACATAGGCAATGCCAGAAACTGCATCAGATGCAATCAGCATTAACTTGTACCCAGTGTCTTGTGCAGCCTAAAAAACCTTAATATAATATTACCCACATAAATGCAGAAAGTTATAACAATATATATTTTATAATATATACGAACCAAGAACCATTTTAAGAGAAGAACAAACAGAGAAACCTGAATTGGCTGATACAGATGTGTTTTCGCATTAGTAAAAGATAGTCAAGACTGCTGTATGGTAAGAAAGTTCAATTACCTAAAGTCAGTAAAGCATCCAGCAGACTAATTGCATCATAGCATAAGGAGAACACCATAAAAAAAATCACTGTAATCATTAAGAAGCCTTTTGAATTAAAGATAAACTAACATTCCTGAAAAAAGTTTTCCCATTTAAGAAATCTAGTGCAAGAGTAAATGCAAGATTTTATGTAAATGCAAGATTTTATGTAAATGCAAGATTTTAATCCTGTCCATTTGCCAAAAAAGGCCCTGACTCGAGCTCTAAGAAAGAAAGAAGGTCATGTTAATAGATCAAGAACCCATACGAAGAATTTTAATTGGCAAGAATGCATTGACATTATAAGTTTGCAAAATGCTTGAGAAAACAATTGGCAAAATCAAAGAAAACAGGCCCGTAGCTGCCGAAGAGCGGACGGCCTCACAGTATATGCAGAATGTCAAACACAACATTCGCACATGCTGCCTAAGACCTGCATGAAAGTAACGAGAAACTCGGCGCACCCATCATCATATTACTTAGTACATTACCCCTCCAAGACACTAGAGAAACATATCCATCACGATTCCTGCCCATAGACGTCTCGTCTCCCTGCACAACTGAACATTAGAGCATTATGATAATCAGATCACCTACATTCGCCATATGATATCAGAACCGAGTCGACGATACATGACACACAAGGCAAGCGAACATACACATGACCTCCCTATCCAATGCCTCGACGGGACGAATTCCGCTCACTTACCCAGCTTCTCAGCACTACACTCGCGACACATCTGCATCGTGTCCATCAAACGATGGATTCCATACATCAGTCGCTAAGTATTAACGTATTGCGACAGATCACAGAATCCTGGTGATTTACTGTGAGCAATAGAGTCAAACACAGCAACTGCGTCGCACTTCTCATAAAATCGCCTCAGCTTCCATAACAACGATCTGTATCGCACTAAACGAATTAGAACTCATCACGCCCCGTATAACACTCCAAAGAACGAATGTTCCAATAATGGTAGTCTATCGTATCACTAACACCGGCACTCAACCACGCTTCCGCAGTGAACCGAGATGCAGATAACTCAATACAACCACATCAGCCTATCCATCTCCGGCTACCAGGCGTGAATAGCCTAAACAGGCCATAGACTCACAAAACTGATACTGCGCGATCGGCAAGCATGAACCGCTCAGAACATTCATGCTGAATCGATACGTCTAGCTGGAATCCAGGTACTGAACTGTGCACGGCAATTATCACGTACAACGACATAGTGCCGACCGACAGCATAGCTGCTCTAACAGCACACGGACATTCCTTTATACTCAGCGTTGTAGAGCGAAGAAAAGCTCGAAAATACCTCCGATGCGCTTATCACACACCAGATCCAACACTAGTACTAAAATTGACAACAAACTATGAGTGACGTGATACTCTCATAAAAGCTATCCGCTCATCTAGCAGAGCTGCGCTGGCCTCCAATTCGACGCTGATGAGCAGTTCGTTGAGACCGTGTATTGGACTCGACCTTCTGATGTTGAGAACAAAAGTTCTATATGTGTTGCAAACACGCGCACTGTGAGTACTATGCCAGACTGACGGATGTATCATTCTCTCTCTATCAAGTAGTGCGTCCTATGTCCTCGCTTCCTCCACCGCGCGCCTGTTGGCATTTACTATCAAACATTTCCCTTGTTGCGCGCACCTCACAACCCCACTCTCACTGACTACCTTTACCCCCTAACACTTGCCCTCATTTATCGTCAGACCAACTTTCATTTTCTTTCGCTGCCCAGCATCTGCGCGACATACCCCGCACAATTGCACATCCAGTATGACCTACTTCGTTACCACGTCACTATCGCATCCAAGTTTCATGTGAACTCGCTCAACGCGATGATCAAACATCTGGATCACTCGCCACAACCTTTTCCTGGGAGTGTGTTATTGAGCCTCATGCAAAAATCATCTCCTTCTGACGAACTTCCTCATGACCAAGCTCCTCATCGCCCCCGTGGTCTACCTTGTAGAAAAATGCATCTGATGCTCTCTCATCTTATAATACTACCCTTAGTTTTAATATGTAAACTTACTATCCTAAATTATAATCCTATATTTAGACTCATACCAGATTAGAGCATGTTCTCTTATTCTTTCTTCTCTGTTCCTGAGGCAGGTTTCTCATGGGTCTTTCAATGTTTACACCCACCAAAACTTTCCCTTGTGTCTTTTGTTGATTATATGACCTATTAAGCGACCTTAGACCAGCTTACGACCACTAGGTAACTATTGGATCATACCTTGGGAATTCAAACCCAAAAATCATCCATGTTGCTCTACAATCCAATCACATTTTTACGACAAACAAAAAGAATTATTTATGAAAAATTGGCCCCCTGATCAACCCGCCCTCATATCAGCCGCAATTTCCAATTCACGACTATGTCACCTCTATCGAGTATTCTGGAATTCTTATTTCATTATTCCAAACTTCCTGCTCAAAGAATGCCTCAGATAGTTTATAAGTTGCTGATATCTTGTTGTTGTATATATTTGCTAACTCCCTAATCTTTGACTTCTCTTCAAATCTCTTGATCTCAGGAGAGTGACCCATGTTAACTTCTATACTTGAACGACTAAAAGTTTCTAGCCCGAAGAGCCTGAGAGCACAAAATACACGGGGTAGGACGCGTGGTATATTTCCATTCTTCTTTTCTTTGTGACATACACTCATAAAATACCCAACCTAGTAATTTAACTTACTTATGTATCGAAGAGGGCTGATTCAACCACAGAGTCCTATGCATCAGGAATTTGACCATAAATCCATCAATTCTACTTAAACACTTATCCCCCGGGCTTAGGACTGGCCTCAACCAAAATGAAACCTCTTTACTGGTCCCCTCGTATTTCAACATTTTTGGCACGGTTTACCTAACTGTGGCCGTCTCTACGTTTTAATTCTTCCTATTATGTGTCTTAATGAATTGCTAAACAACCTGTGCTATAACTTCTGTCTTGAAGCTGAAGCTCTTTAATTTAAATTTGTGCCAATCGTTCAATAATCCACTGAGCATTCCCTCCCCCCTCCTTACCCATTTGCTACACCTCCCCTATTGTGATGTATTGATTCTCCATGCTACCCTCTTGTTACTATACAAGCAATGCATTTAATACATTACATCGTAATCACTTCTATGCTCCCATTCAAGTCTTCTGCAGAAAGACCCCCCACCCCCCAACCCCACCCGATATGGCGGAGAGAAGACAACGTTTTTTCCGCCTCTGCAGTATTCCCACATGCTCGGCTGGATTGAGACTTGCTGTTGGTACTTATGAGCTTCCGGCCTGTAATGGGATTACTGCGTTGGCGTGGGTAGATCGCTCCCTCGGGATATTATAGGTGCCAGAAGCACTATAGACCCAACGGTGAATTTTTTCCTGGCCATTCGCATATCATTCCCGATCAACTAAAATTTAGCAAACCTTGTTATAACTTCAATTACAGTCAACCTCCAAAGCTCAATGCTATTTAAATATTTCATCCTGGAATTGTCGCAAAATTTAGATTCTCTGACGCTAAAATAAACTCTTTTTTCTCATTAGAAATGTAATGATCCAATCCTAGTTCTTCCCTCACCCCTTTCTGGATCTTGCAGCATTAAAAAAAAATTGTCAACTCTAACAAAGCTTTGCTTACACACCGATATCAATCTCTTATTCACAGGAAATCAATCACTTCAAGCTACCATAATGTCCCGATCTCCACACTCGGTAAAGGCTCCTCTGTTTCATACCTCCTTTTTGATCCTTATCATACCAACATGGCAGCCTCGTACCCAACACAATTAATCTGACAGCACCCACTCGCCCCCGTCCAAGAACGACATTACCAAACTGTGTCCCAGAAACGATTCTCGCGGGCCTCCCTCATGTCACCCTCAGGGAACAGCAATCACCTGATATTCACACTCTCAAACATCTCCAAATTCTCACCATTAAAATCTAGTACTTACAAGCGAACAAAAATATACCGAGAAATTACATAATGATCTTCAAAAGATGCCCCAACTCTCTCCTTTCAGTTTCTATTCACCTCCACGATACACCACATTACACCCATCACCCACATCGTCTACATTCAATCGACTTCCCTTTCATCATGTTCAGTCAAGGCCACAGCAAGAGCACAAATTACGCAGCCTTCAACAAAATACATCTCACACTCTACCCTCTTACTCTCCACCATCTAACCGTAATATCATAAATGGTACGACTTATGCATACAGTTTCGCTGAAACAATAAACGAAAGGCGTATTACCTCGGAGAACAACAATGACAGGTTCGGAACCGCTAATGCATAAGCTTTCCTTGGGAAGCTCAAATAAGTCCAGAGATAAGACAAGTCAACCCAACCCAGCTTCCACCACCGTCCTTATTGCCAGACTCTGTACCGTCAGCACAGAACATGATGTTATAGAGAATTCAACTGACCTCTCACAGCCGACGTACCCGCAAGCTACAAAGGGAATAATAATAATATAATACATTCTCCGAGCACATCATGTTGTGCGCACACAAGCAAGCAAAAACTGCAAGATGCTCACGTGCGTTCGCAGATCAGGCCCGTTGCTTCTACCATGCCGCGCGACAAGCCTTCTGCATCTGAGACCAGAGCTTAGTCCGATTCTGTAGCTCCCAGTTAGACATGATTAAATGAAAGAATCGTTCTATTTTCTTTTTTTGTTGGTCAAAGTCAATCTGGGAGATCATCCTATGTTCCGACTACCACGTTAATCGGAAAGAGTTAAGAGAGCCACTCGTCTGCATATCTCGAAACACCCCAGCTTTAATTCGCTGCAATATCAGTCCAGTAATAATAATAACTAAATGAACCCCCTAATAATAAAAAATAAATTTATTTGATCAAATATTCCAAACTGTTTCTTATAAATATTTAAAATAATGACTGACGTGAAATAACTCGTAATAGTTTGTTTAATAAAAGATAATAATATATATCTGTAAATGACAAGTGAACAGAAAGCAATTAAGAATTGGATAGAAATAATGTTCAAAATAACTATCAGTGCAAGTAAAGTGATTATTAAAGAAATCTTAATCCTGGTAAAGAAAAGAATAACACAACACTAATATTATAATAATAAAAATAATGGCACAACTATCCCATTCTAAGTTCAAGAGAATTACTGAATATTACTATATGTAAGGAAAAACAATAACTACACTTTTAGAGTAAAGAGTCAAATCTTATAAAAAAAACAATAGAAAAAAAAAAAAGAAAATAAAAGTTGCCAATGTGGCTTTGGTGTCGGTGAACGAAACACATATTTAGATGGATCAAATCAACATACTCACTAACATATAACCATTTTATTTTAAAAATTCATTTTTCACCATGCATTTATAACTTTCTTTCCTTGCCATTCCGCTTCTAAGAAATTCCGCTTGCTCCCTTCTCAAGTTCCTGTGTACATCCTCTAGTTTTTGCTTGTTTCGTAGTTGGCAAGAAGCAATTGGGCTAGAGGGCGTAGAGATATTTACTGTGTCATTCTAACCAGGAACTACATCATCTTCTAGTGCGGCCGGGGAAAAAAAACAGATAACTGGAACCTAACGCATTAGGCATTTTTGCAGTGGTGATTAGTAAAAGACCTGACTACAAACCATCTTCAAACTAATGTAGAACAAGCACGTACTAAACCTTTGTGTACAAACAGCCTACCACAAGACACGCACAACGTACCTTAGAATAATATTGTAATCCATAATTGAGGATTTTGAAGAAATAATGCAAGGCACAGTGTTCCTCTGTATTTCAGCAGCCATTTCAGTGCAGATTTTGGCACTGTGGCAAAGTCCCTTTGAGTTGCAATAAGGTATGAATTAATACCTGACACATCTCTTAATTGCACTTAATTAGGTCTTTTCACTCACATATTAAATTTTTAATAAATAAATAGTAAAAATCATAAACAGACTTTATATCTTGGTTGACAGGGCCAATTCATGAGGCGTCAATAGATCCCCAAGGATACCAAGGTATCCCTCAAGGAAGAATGACTATTGACTTATATATTAAGTCCACTTTTGGATGAGTTATATATCTAGGAATAAATTACGTAGAAGGCACTCTAACTCAACAGTTCTGTTTTTTTTCTTGTAATTTCGCAGTTGCGTTTTAATGTTTGTATTTTGGAAACACCTTGTTGCAAGTTCCAGTGCTGGTAAACAAGAAGAATGGAAACACCTGCGTCGAGCGCCCGAACAGCTCAGCACTGCATATCTTTGACTCACATCGTGGACTAAATTCCTAAACTATGCTTAGCTCACGTAAATAATTTAGGTAGTTATTGAGTATTTACTGAATGTTATTGATATAATATATATATTTATATATATACATTTATTCTATAACCAAGAGTGGTAACTATCTGTATACACTAGTATATAGACGGTCATAGGCTTGAGGCAATAAAAATAGATGTCTAATAAGCTGAACGATGTATATAGGACCGGGTATTAGTAGATATAATAACATATAAGTTCTGAGCGCAACTGTATTTCCTATTCTGGATCAAACAATCTACAGAAGCATAATTGGTGTTGACGGGTAGTTTTTCCGTGATATACGAAATTTTATTACCAAGTGTATATATTGTAATCCTAGATAGTTTAGGATTTCATTTTTATTATTATTAAATTAACTGAAATGAATAGATAACAAGAAAAGCTCTTACCTTTACGATTATTAGTCCACCATGACTTGGATAAAGATTTAAGTTAGGACGATTATAGATGTAAACATGCCATGCTTATGGTGCAACATTATATGATGGATGTAATAAAGCGGTTGAGTAATAGAGCAAGATAAAAGAGGTGTTGGAAACAATTATATGTTGTATGATACAATAGAATATTCAGTGTTATGTTTGTATTATATTATTTGCTTAATTATTATGGCACCCTTATTCTGAATTCCAGAACCCTTTTGTATTCTTGACTGGTTTATTTCTCAAATGGTCTCCCTTAATTGTTATATGAGTTGGTGACATCAATTGTTGGAATAATACTTTTTGGTTAT
>JABUQX010027513.1:40000-43774 GCA_015478945.1 Trachelipus rathkii | reverse complement strand
AGATATATAGAAAGAGTATAGTATATTATATATATTATATACATATATATATATATATTATTATTATTATTATTACATATATACATATATATGAAACGAATTTTGTCCTGGTCCCCGGAGTGGTCCTGATTATCGCCAATCAACAGATATGATATATTATTATTATTATATTATATTATTATTATATACTATTATATATTATTATTATTATTATATATATATATATTATTATTATTATTATATATTATATTATTATTATTATTATTATTATTATATTATTATATTATTATTATATATATGATATATATATATATTATTATTATATTATATTATATACATTTATTATTATTATTATTATTATTAATATATATATATATATACTATACATATATACATATTATTATTATTACGTATTATTATTATTATTATTACAGTAACATACAAAAAAATACATATATACATATATATATATATATTATTATATATATATATATATTATATATATTATTATTATATTATTATTATTATTATTATATATTATTATATATATATATATATTATATATATATATATAATATATATATATATATATATATATTATTATTATATATATATATATATATATATATATATTATATATATTATATATATGAAAGATATATATATATATATATATATATATATATATATATATATATATATATATTATATATGTATATATATATATTATATTATTATATATATATATATATAGAAGTAAGGCAGGTATGTGTTATGTTTCCATTTCTATTTTATTTATATCTGGATGGGATGATGAAATGATTAAAGGTAGCTATGTCAGAGAAGGGAGTTAGACTGATGGAGAATGAAAGAGAGTGGAAGGTTCCATGTTTATTGTACCCTGATGATGATTTGGTTTTGTGTGGTAAATCTGTAGAAAGTTTGAGAGAATTAGTGGAGTGGTTTAGAAGGGCGTGTAAAAGAAGTAATTTAAAAGTAAATGTAGATAATAGTAAGGTAATTCTGGTGGTTGAGGAGAATCCGCACTATGACATTATGTTGGATGGTAAGGAACTGGAACAAGTATCTGAATTTAAATATTTAGGTTTTATGTTGGACAAAATTGAACGGATAATACTGAATGTAGTTGGAAAGTTATGAGTATTAGGATGGTGTGCAATTAAATCCTTGATGAATGCAAAGGGACTAAGTCTGGAGTGTGCTAGGATTCTGCATGAAGATATGCTGTTACCGTTGTTAATGTATAGCAACGAAACTATTGTATGATGTGGAATAAGAAGTATAGATCTAAGGTGCAGGCTGTTAAGATGGATAATCTTAAAATGGGGATTGAGCGTTTTAGGGAACAGCATGTGTGGTGTGAAGAAAGATTTGAATAAGATAATAAATGAGTGTGTCAAGATGGTTTGGTTATATGGAAAGGATGGATGAAAGACGGTTGGTCAAGCTGATGTATAGAGGTAAGTGCTACTAGGAATCGTCCAGCTGGGAGACGTAAGGAAAGGTGGATTGAGTCAAGGATACAAATTCTTCTCGCTTATTATTATTATTATTATTATTATTATTATTATTATTATTATTATTATTATTATTATTATTATTATTATTATTATTATTATTATTATTATTATTATTATTATTATTATTATTATTATTATTATTATTATTATTATTATTATTATTATTATTATTATTATTATTATTAATACATAATATTATTTATTATATTATTATGATATTATTATTATTATTATTATTATTATTATTTTATTAATATTATTATTATTATTAAAATTATTATTATTATTATTACTATTATTATTATTATTATTATTATTATTATTATTATTATTATTATTATTATTATTATTATTATTATTATTATTATTATTATTATTGTTATTATTATTATTATTATTATTATTATTATTATTATTATTATTACATGCTAAGGTTAATTTAATTTATCTCTCCAGTATTATTTGTCATTTTTATTATTAATACATTATTATTATTATTATTATTATTATTATTATTATTATTATTATTATTATTATTATTATTATTATTATTATTATTATTATTATTATTATTATTATTATTATTAGTAGTAGTAGTAGTAGTAGTAGTAGTAGTAGTAGTAGTAGTAGTAGTAGTAGTAGTAGTAGTAGTGACAAAAATAGTAGCAGTGGTAGTAATTGGAGTAGGAGTAGTAGAAGTTTTTCCTTTCGCTAAATACTTACGAAATTATATCACTTAAATCTGATTTCCCTTTGATGACTCTCTTATAATAAATAAGTAACTGGTTTATTGATAAAATATAAAAACACACTGAAGCAATAAGAAGCACAGATTTCTGAAAGATAATAATAATAATAATAATAATAATAATAATAATAATAATAATAATAATAATAATAATAATAATAATAATAATAATAATAATAATAATAATAATAATAATAATAATAATAATAAAAACAATAATAATCAGGGTGAAAAAAACGTTAAAAAAACAAAACAAAAACAAGAGCGCTTATGCGGATAATATTTCAGTGATAACGTCAGGAGCTCAAGATCTAAAAGAAGCTGTGAATAGGTGGGATGAGGTATTGAAGTCAATGGGCATGAGGATAAAAAGAGAGATAGAAAGAAAGCAACGTGATAGCAAGAGAGAGGGAGTGAAGAGATAGTAATGAACATAGGAGACACAAAGCTGGAGAATAGATTTAAACATTTGGGCGTGATATTTGATGATCAAGGAAGACAAAATGGCGATTGAAAGAGAGAGTGATACCAACAGAAGTTAAAATATTAATATATAAAACATTTCTGAGACCAACATTGTTGTATGTATCGGAATGCTGGACAATGAACACGAAACACGAAGCAAAAAAGCAGAATAGATGCTGCGGAGATGAGGGTGCTTAGAATCATTAAGGGCGTATCGTTGAGAGACAGAAAGAGTGAGCTAGTGAGTAGATAACTGGGAGTGGTGCAATGCATTGTTTGTTCATTGCTGTTCACATTCCTTAATCCTAGCCTTGGGACATGTATGTGAAGTACAATACATTAGAAATTGTATCGGGACAGTGAAAACAACTTGGAATTATTTTAGGTTACCAAAGCGGACAGCTAATTTAATTGAAAGTAAAAAAAAAAAAATTCCAGAGACAAAGTGGGAAAACTAAAGAGAATGTGAGAAACCAGGGGGGGGGGGGAAAAATCATGATGGACTGTTTTGATTTAAAGAAATTTTTAAAGCAATTATTTTTTATTGAAGCTTTAGTGGAACTTGAGATAGATGAAGATATTGACACCTCTTCAAAAGCCTCAAATCTTTTGATATCTATAATTACGGGCGAACTGTTATAAGTTTAGTTATGACATCAACTTTGTTCTCCCTCACTCTTCCATTATGTACTATATTTCAGTCACCATCACCAGAGAGAGATAGCAACTGCTCTTGATTATATTGAAAATGCGATGCTTGTTTTGAAATATTATCGCGCAAACATCGCTGAAAAATTTTCAAACAGTTTTGAAGATGCAACAAATCTTTTGCATTCTGTTAATGAAGAAATGAGAAAGTCGCGTGTCAGTCAATGTAAAAACGAATGACATAAAGCAATTCTTAAAAATTGCAATTGCAATTCCCTTTCTTGATGACTTTTTTTTCAATCTAGTTAGAGACCAAGTTTGTGACCTACAGATCAATTCTTACCAATCTTAGTAAAGTTATTCCATCGATGT
>JABUQX010027513.1:25000-35000 GCA_015478945.1 Trachelipus rathkii | reverse complement strand
AATTATTAATTAATTATTTTTTCACTTCTATTTTTTATGATTTTCATGAATTCATAGAGGAAAAGAATTTAAAAAAGAAAAAAAGAGAAAAGAAAGTATGTAGTTTGAAAAACTGTAAATGGCAACTTCATTCTTAGCTTCTTGCAGGTATTTTTCGAATCGGTTTTAACTTTGACCAAGACAAGTCGTTGACCTTTTCTGTGAATCGTAACCGGTATTATAATATATAGGGGGGGGGAGTGTGGGTGTATATATATATATATAATATAATATATTAATATATATATTATAATATAAGATATTAATTATATATATTAATATATATAATAATAATATATATAATATAATAATATATTTATATATAGGTATATGTATTATATATATATATATAATATATATATATATATATAATATATATATAGTATATATAATATATATATAA
Source organism: Trachelipus rathkii (assembly GCA_015478945.1). Taxonomy (NCBI): domain Eukaryota; kingdom Metazoa; phylum Arthropoda; class Malacostraca; order Isopoda; family Trachelipodidae; genus Trachelipus; species Trachelipus rathkii. Next base: position 34,558 of record JABUQX010027513.1, on the reverse strand, counting down.
TATATTATATATATATAAGATATAATATTATATATATATAATATATATATATATATATATATATATGATATATATATATAATATATATAATTATATATATATACTATATAAATATAGATATATATATATTATATATATATAATATATAGAATATATAATATATAATAATATATATCATATATATATATATATATATATATATATATATAATGATACTATATAGTACCTTAAATATAATATAGAATATATATATATATAAATGTAATATATATATATAATATATAAGATATATATATAATATATATAAATATATATTAATATATATTATATATATATATATATTATAATAATAAATATAATATATATATATATATATATGATATAATATATATATTATAATATAATATATAGTATATATGGCTTACTATGTATTTTTCAATAACAAGCAAAATACTTATTTTTTAATCACGATATCTCAAAGACTCAATAGCATACAGGAAAAAGGAAACATTGGCTGAATGCTGGTGCCAATTTAGTGGGGAAAATGAATATAATAATAATAATTAAAAAAAAAAAAAAAAAATCTATTCAAAAACTGATAGCTACAGCGAAAATGAAAACATTTTTTGAATCCTTGCTAAAATTTTAGTTAGGAAAATGTAAAAAAACAATAATAATAAATAAGATTAAAAAATAAATATTGCTATTTTTTTTTTAGGAGCAGGGGACATTATATATATATATATTATATATATATATATTATATATAGATATATCATATATATAATAATATATTAATATAAAATATATTATATATATATATAGATATATAAGATATATAATAATATATATATTATTGTAAAAGGGTAACACGGGCAATGTAGGGCTCGAAGCCAGACGGGGACACAGGGGGGACGTTTTCCATACCCCGATAGGGAGGGGCGAGAACCCCCGCAACACCAATACCAAAGAGCGGGAGGTTCCGAGAACCCTCCCGGAAGTGGGGCGAAATTATGCCTACCCCGCAGTTCCCCGAAGGCCCGAGAGACCCCACACCTGCCCATCGTGCGAGTTATACCTTGGGGTAATTCTTTTAGTTAAAAAAAAAAACAAAATTAAAGAAAGTCTATTATGTAACGATAACGCAATAAAAAGTCTCTAAAATAGGCTCTCAACAAATTTATAAACATATAATTATTAACCAATAATTTTTTTATTTTTTTATTTTTTTACAGTTTCCTATCTAAAATTGACCAGGATTGCAAAAAGTATTTCCTTTTCGCTGTAAGCCTATGTGTAGTTATTGATTTTTTTTTTATTTTTTTTATTGATTTTTTTTTTTTTTTTTTTTCTCCCGCACAAAATTAGACCAGCATTCCAGCAATGTATTCCTTTTCCCCTGTTAGCTATTGTAGTTTTGAGATATGAGAATGGAATTGAAGAAATTTTTTCTTTAATGAAATACATTTCCCTATATTATATATATATAGATTAATATAGTAAAATATATATATATGAAATATATATATATATATTATATATTATATTAGATATATATATATATATATATAATATATAATATTATATTATATATATATATATATATATATATATTATACTATATATATATCCGTTAAGTTAAAAGTTATGATAGAGATTAGTTAGTTTACATAGATTTAAACGTAATTATACGTAGTAAAGGTTATGGAGTTTATATATTTAACATAGATTTGAACTTTTTTATTTTAATATTTTTAGACTTTTAGAGGTGTGAACTGCTTAGCTCCATGCAATTACTTAATATTATATATATATATATATATATAATATATAATATATTATATTATATATATATATATATATATATATATATTATAAATAATACTATAATATATATATATATATATATATATAATATATATTATATATATATATATTTATATATATATATATATATAAATGATATATATGTAATATATATATATATATATATCGCTTACTAGCTCAGTGGTAGAGCCCACTCGCTTGCAAGCGAGAGGGCCCGGGTTCGAGACTGGGTGGAGCGAGAGAACGTGAGCTGTTCTCTATAAACTCTAGCTCGTCATCACTCAGACGTTACATGTCGAGTAATGTGTAGTGTGTCTTGTTGACTAATGGAAAGCTTCCCTGCATCCGCGGATAGGCCTGCCAGCACGGCAATAGGCGTTAGGCTCGTGAACCAAGGACCTTTTTGATGGATCCCACTTGACAGGCGTCATTACCTTCCTGGGGGAGGATTTTATAGTATGAGTGAGTATATATTTATAGATATATATATATATAATATATATAATATATATATTATATATATATATATATATATATATAAATATATATATATATATATATATATATAATATAGATATATATAATATAATATATTTATATAGTATATATATAATATATCATCTCGATTTTCTGCTCCACTTCATGATACATATCGATTTATGAACTTCGAACACATTTTCATAAAATTGAAATTAAAATGCGTAAAGTCAATTGAAACTAGCTCATGTTGATTAATTAATTATTTATCTGCCCCCAGTTAAGCTCAATTATTTTTTTTTAAATCTACGTAATTGTATAAAGTGTAAAAAGCTCTCTAAGTCCAATGAGGACCCTGAAATAAAATAGTAAATATAAAAATAAATAACATCTATATATACGTTAAGTAAAAGTTATGAGTTTAGTTAGTAAATTACATTATATATATACGTTAAGTAAAGGTTATTTTAGAGTTTAGTTAACATTAGATTTGAACTTTTTTTTATTTTAATATTTTTAGAGGTGTGAAGCTTGCTTTAGCTGCCATCAATTTTAAAAATATAGAGGAGGTGCTGTGTGTTGCGAAGCGCATTGAAATATAGAGGTATAGTGAGGTGCTTTGTGCGTTCACTCAGGTGCAGTGCGGTACGGGAAATTCTGGTGCTCGGTCGACATTAATATATATATATATATAATATATATATATATATTATATATAATATATAATATATATATATATATAAATATATACTATATATAAATAAGACTATATATATATATAATATTATAAATATATATATATATAAATAATATATATAATATATATATTATATATATAATATATATATATAATATATATTATATATATATATAATATATGATATATATATATATATAATATATCATACTTATATAAAATATATATATATATATATTATATATATTTAATCTACAACCTGATTAAATTATTGAAATCCGCATCCGCAGATTAACGATTTTGTCACACCCCGCATCCGCACTATAAAATTGGATGCTGCGGTAGCATAAAAATAAGGCAAATTATGTTTAATTGCCTTCTAATATTGATTAATTATTTCGTGGGATATTATGAATCTTTGAAGTTATAACTTTTTTTTTTTTAAAATTTACCAATATTATATATACTATATATATTATATACTATATATATATATATATATATGGGGCTGGGCGGAAACAACGGACAAAAACGACGGGGACGGTCACAAGGACATGCGATGGTCAGCGTTAGAGTGTCAGGACCGAGACCACGAGGTCGAGATTAGATATAAAGATATATAATAGTATATATATATATATATATATATATATATATATATATATATATATATATATATATATAGATATATAATATATATATATATATATATATATATATATATATATATATAATATATATGATATATGATAGTTATATATATATATATATTATATATATTTATATATATATATATATATATATATATATATATATATATATATATTATATATATATATATAATATATATATATATATATATATATATAGTATATATATTAATATTATATATATATAATATATATATATGATATATATAATAACTATATACTATATATATATATATATATATATATATAGATATATAATAATATATATATAGTATTATATATATATATATATATTAAAATATATATAAAATATAGATATATAATATATAATATATATATAATATTATATAATATATATATATATATATATTATAGATATATAAATATATTATACTGTATAATACATAAGATATAATATATAATAGTAATATATATAAATATATATATATATATATATATATATATATATATATAATATATATATTATATAATATATATATATTAGGTGTCTTGAATCTGGATTTAACGTCAGCTTACACATTTAAACAAATGCAAATATCTTATTATCTAATTTAAAACCTAACCTAACCTAGCATAACATAACATAACATAACATAACATAACATAACATAACATAACATAACATAACATAACATAACATAACATAACATAACATAACCTGACCGGACCTAACCTAACCTAACCTAAGTTAACCTAATATAATCGAACTCTTAATTAATTTAACCTCAAATAATTTAATCAATATCAGGAAACTTTACGTGAATAAAACAGAAAACAAAACATCAGTGACAAGAAGATGTTTAAAAGACTTTGGTCACAGACATCATTAAAAAATATTGGAATAACTGAAAATACGAGTAGGTTAAAAAAACTAATTCATTAAAATTTTCCTGATTTTAAAGCTAATTTATTATCAGAAACCGTTAAATAATTTCACGTAATAAATTTTATGCAAATTATATTTGCTTAAAAAAGTTGATGAAAACTTATTAATATAAGATATTAACTCTTCAATGTTTGGTTACACATGACAATTCAATATTACTTCACTAAAAACTAAATCTTGCTGCAGTGGGAATGAAAATATAACATTCGTGGAAGGTTTCGCATTAATATTCTTTCATAATATTTACTTTCGAACTCGCCCTAAATTTCCTTTGGTGGATAAGGATAAGAGCCCTCATGAATCCACCAGAGTTAGGGAGTCTAAATCAGGAAATCAGTAAATCAGGGACCGACATAAATCCATAAACGGCGCTCAAAAGTGTTTAAGTTATAGGAAATTATAAAAAAAAAAGAAAGAAGATGGAAGTGTGTTCCAGACTTTACCAGTACTGGGAAATGTGCACATATAAAAAAGAGTAAAGTGATAGAATTAATGTGACTCTTCCAAGAAAGTTCCCTAGAAAAGGAAACGCCAAGAATGTTATATAAAGCTGAAGTCTTGAGTTGTGTGTTTTCAAAAAAAGTTGTTAAAGTTGTGTGGAAGATTAGGTCGAGCAGATAGAAGAGGGGAAATGAGTTTTTGAGGCATTGGAAACAAATATATTTTTTTTGCCTAAAATGAGAAATACGAGAAATATCAAAGGTCTGTTGCTAAAAGGTCGTCCTTCTATCAGCAACTACTTGAAGATGAGTGAATTGCCCTTCAAAGTAAAAAGAATAATGAATTGAGGAGGGGGAGGATCTTCAACGTAAAAAGAACCCTAAAACTGATGCAATATACGACCTGAAAATAAATCAGTGAGAAAGTTACAGAGAAATAATATTTAATTTTGACTTAAAAAAAAAAAAAAAACTGAATTTTTGAAACGCTACTAAATACAAAGACCAATGTAAGAGCTAGCGAAATATTTTTTTGGTATCCTCTGGTGGGCAAAGGCTGAAGGCCTACATAATTCCACCAGAGTTGGGGGGGAGTACTCGAGGCAGATCCAGTTTAAAGGCCGATATGGCCCCGATACAAGGCATTTGAAGATGTGTAAGTCAAAGATAAAGATAAAGGGAGTCTGTTCCAGACTTTACCAATTGAGTATATGTAAAATTGAGCATGACTATTAAGTCTGAGGTCAGAGAGTCGAGAGAGGTGGATGGAGAGAATGTGAATGAGAATGTGTAGAAAGGCGTGTCGCACGACCCTTTCTCAATGGAGGAGGTATACCATTGAAGAATTCAGAAGATCAGTGTCCATTGTAAAAGGGATAGAATAAAGAGAGTGGCGAGACAATTCGACGGGTAGAGAGGAGAGTGAGTTGGTGAGAGCGAAAGGGTTGATGGGACGTGAGCCCTAACCTCCATTTTTAAAAGGAGAGTTGTGTGAGTGAAATATCTCCAGATGTTTGAGGCATGCTACATGCAGGGGTAAACGACACCCCTATAAAGAGCAACAACAGGGAGGCTGGTTTTACAAGTCTTTCCTTTTGGAGAGAAACTCAAATAAAACGCGTCATTCAATTTGCTAGAAGTATTATGACTTTTATAGCGACAGAGAGAGGAACCATCTAAAGGGAGGCAATGCGATGGTGCCAATGTAAAATTCATGTTCTAAATTCCTTAGAAATGATGCCCGATGGAACAAATATTTTATGACTTATAATATATATATATATATATATATATATATATATACATAATTATATATATATATAATGTAACTTGTATATGTATTTATATATATATAAGTATATATATATACTTTTATATATATATATATATATATATATAGTATATATTCTGCCCCCAACATCCGAGGCCAAGAACAGCAACTGATATACATACTAGTATTGTTAACTGAATTCGATTATCTTTATACCTTTTCTTGTTTTTTTCTTGGTTCTCTCTCTCTCTCTCTCTCTCTCTCTCTCTCTCTCTCTCTCTCTCTCTCTCTCTCTCTCTCTCTCATTTGCAAATATTAAATATTAAAATTATATTTTAATAATAAATATAAGCATGAGGATAAAAAAAAATTAAATTACTCTTCTCAATTACCCAGATTATATTAAGTTAAATTAAGTTGCTAACTTAAATTAAATTAATTTTAGCTAAATTAACTTAAGTTAAATTAAACTAAGTTAACTTAAGTTGTTAAATTAACTTGTTAAATGAAATTAAGTTTAGTTAAATTAAGTTATGAAGCTAAATTAAGTTAAATTGTTAAATTTGTTATATGGCCCCTTTTATACTAACGCTTAAAAAGAGGCGTTAACTCCTCGCTTTTAACGCCAATTGATTAGATTAATGAGTAGTACATTATTTCATCTATACGAGCGCTTCAAATGCTCATAGAGATGACAATGTACTACCCACTGACCTATTCGACTAGAGTAAACACAACGATTCTAATACCGCGTTTTAAAAATAAACACAACGCTTCTAATACCGCGTTTTAAAAAAATAAACACAACTCTTCTAATACCGCGTTTTAAAAAAAACACAACGCTTCTAATACCACGTTTTAAAAAAAAACACAATGCTTCTAATACCGCGTTTTAAGCGCTCGTATAGAAATGGACTAAAAGTAACAATTTTCTGTTGTTGGTGCCATTTTGTAAATATTTTTTAATGTTAATTATATATAATTGCCGCTACCGTGGCTCAATCGGTAGGGGGACAGAGTGGCATGGCAAGGACGCGGGTTCGACCCCTAGTCCGGATCCTAGGTAGAAATTACCTATAGAAGTTTCTCTCCTAGAATAGGACAATACCCGTGTGGTGTGAACTTTTCTATAGAAATAGAAAATAAACAATTGATACATGTTTTTGCCTTATCATCATTAATTAACATATTTGCAGAAATATAAGTTAATTAAATAAAATGGCTTAAGTTTTGATATTAATTTTTAAGTTATCATAAATGTTTTAAATTTATTATCAATCATTTCTTGTAAAATCATTTTCTTGTATTTTTTTAATTTTGAAGTCTTGTGAACATGGCGTCGGAGTCTTTTTTTTTTTTTTCATCCATTTAAAATAGTGACTCGGAATCCCTTTATGTAGTAGTAAAAATTATGGGGCGCTCCAGCTCCGGCTCCGGCTCCGGCTCCGGCTCAGGCTCCGGCTCCAGATTTGATTCCGCCTAAAGGATTTTATTTGCTCCGACTCCATACAAAACCTTGCGGAGCAGGCTCCTCAGCTTTGCTGTTAATTGATATGATTTACGCTACTTATAGAAATTTGTGCATGTATTTCAATCATTTTAAGCTTATCCTATTGGGTTAAGTATTGTCAATTCAATCCGAAGAATGTTTGTTCGCTTCAATTCGAGCGCTTTATTGTTCTGCCACTTTTACTCTCAACACTATCATTTTGGTGGATAGTGTTTTATATATGTATTATATATTTGGGTTATTTAAAATAAAAAATGACTTTGATTATTACGAGGAGTAAGGAATTGGGTACACCAATATATATTTTGTATAATTAATTGATATTGACAATGACATTGACATTTCCGGAACACTATTGATTTGTGCTTCACCACTAGTCCTTTTTACCAAACATTTATCATTCCCCCTCTTATTAAAAACTATAGTCACAGTCTGATTGCTCTTATTTGTAATATTTTTTCTCTTGGGGCTCAAAATTACCTTAAGTGTATCTTCTGGCACATTAATCAAACTGACGGAGGAAGGCGTGGGTTAGGTCCTTTGAATAGGTTACAGTAAATATCCTTGGAATGAATCCTGCTTTGATAGTGAAGACACTTCAATATCAGTCATAATGGTGGGGTTCGTTATCTTAGATTTTCTTATGTTAATTTATTTTAATTAATTTTAAACACTAAATTTACTTAACTTGCATGATATTTATAATATTGTTGCAGTTATACATCTTAATGATACATAAGGTTATTTTCTAAACAAGTTTGCTAAAACATCTTTAATAAAAATTAAAGTAAAAGTAACAAATACATACATTGTTTAATACCAAGTTTAATAATGAGGCTATAATACTCATTTTCATTAGGAATATTTTAAATTCCGTCTGCTGATATAACTTCCTTCATGACCGGAAATGGAGTCTCTACCTAGGAACAATAGAGAAAGGATTTATATAAATTTTAATAATTTTATAAGTATGTAATAATAAAAATCTTCATGGTTCAAGTTTGCATATCTGGACTAAGAACTAATTGAAACATGAAAATAAAAGAAAAATTTATTAAAATGGTAAAGGTTTTAGAATATATTTTGGAATCATAGGAATAAATATTGGGTCATCATAGTAATATTTTCTTTAAGGTTTTTAAATGAACTAGATAGATATACATATGTGGAGATGCGCTGATAAAATAAATGGTATGGTAGGCATAACGAAGTAGAAGCTTTTCAAGACAGAAGATGAAATATTATTAGGCACGCCTTATTTCGACATTAGGTGTAGATCAGCAGAAGATGATGATGATGATGATGATGATGATGATGATGATGATGATGATGATGATGATGATGATGATGATGATGATGATGATGATGATAATACGCAAATTAAATTTAGTAATTATACTATTTTTATTATTACCTTTTTCATTTCTTTGCGGTGTCCCAAATGCTTGATGGGCTCCACAAGTAAGATCGCACGAGAGCAAAATCAACTGGCTTGAATAGACTTAGTATGGGACTGAAATAAATAAATAAATAAATAAATAAATAAATAAATAAATAAATAAATAAATAAATAATAATAATAATAATAATAATAATAATAATAATAATAATAATAATAATAATAATAATAATAATAATAATAATAATAATAATAATAATAATAATAATAATAATAATAATAATAATAATAAATGTATAAATATTATTCTAATAATATTAT
>JABUQX010027513.1:5000-15000 GCA_015478945.1 Trachelipus rathkii | reverse complement strand
AGATTGATTTCGTTGTAGGATCGAATCAAATACATGTCTATTGGTTGGAAGTACTGCAACTGATGACTGCAGGAAGTATTATATACATATATATATATATATATATATATATATATATATATATATATATATATATATATATATATATATATATATATATATATATATATATATATATATATATATATATATATAAATATATCTATAAAGAATAATATATATATATATATATATATATATATATATATATTATATATATATATATATATATATATATATTTCATATATATCATCTCTTCTCATCCCTGAAGTTAACGAAGCGTTTGGTTAGGTTAGGTTGCTTAGGTTAGGTTGCTAGTTAGTTTACCCAAAAATTTAATGTATTTACCTTAAAATTATTAAAATAACGATACATTAATTATTGATTTTCGCTCCTGGAGTCAACCAAAAAAAAGCCTATATATATATATATATATATATATATATATATATATATATATATATATATATATATATATATATATATATATATATATATATATATATATATATATATATATATATATATATATATTAGTACGGTCTGACATCTACCACCCTTTTCGATATGAAGGAATAGAGATATAGGTCTGAAACTTGGAATATAATCTATATATGGAATCCGTGTAATTTTCAAGTCTGTAGGATGTATATAGAGGGTGGTCACCCCCGAGGGTGGACGCCGATATTGCGCTTACGCCTTTGTTGCTTGATCTGCGTGGGTGAGTTTAGGCCTAACGAGCGTTTGGGCGACCGACCATTTGGAGGTCAAACAGACCGAAGGTCTGTTTGACCGACAGACACAGACTGAGCGCGCGTGCGCATACACATACACATTATTATTATTATTATTACATCGAATCTGAGTCGAAAAACGATCCCTGTAAGGGATCGTTTTTTTACGCACTTTGACTTCGGATTCCGCCGTGGTTGCTTCTTCGCATCCAGTTTCTGAGTCCAATATATATCTACACGGGTTAGGGTTATCGTATTGGGTTAAAATTTGGAGGGGTGTTAGATGGGGAGGCTCTCGTCGTAGACGAGAAAGAGCAGTCCTGTGGTCCCCTGAAGGAAAAACCCACCCCTCTTAAAAAATCGAAGTGTTCGTAATTGACTGAAATTTGGTGAGAGGATTCAGAGTGTAATTTCTAGAAAGACTTGGTATGGGAATCTGAGGAGTTGGCTCCGGCACCGGTGCTGGAGCCACTGCGGTGCTGAGTTAATAAACATTCGTATAACAACAATGCCAGTGTGTTTATATATGTTATTGAGTCTGTAGATTTCGAAAATAATGGTTTCAGAACCATCAAAAAAAAAAAAAAAAAAAAAAATTTTACACTTTTATGTTTATAACTTACAAATTTACGTTTTTACATACCCTAAAGCAGTAAATCAGTAAATCAAGCCACCCAACCTACCCTCCTATCCATATATGATCTATTGATCTATTGATCTATTGATCTATTGATTAAGGCCAAATTTTTACTAAAATTTTCATGTTTTACATACCCTAAAACAGTAAATCGTAACCAAACACCATCCGCCAAACACCATCCATCTACCCTCCTGTCACCCTCCTGTCCACCAGTCGTGATCTATTGATCTATTGATTACAATAATTTTTACTAAAATTGTAACGTTTTACATGCCCTAAAGCAGTAAATCACTAAATCAGTAAACTATCCAGCCACCATCCATCCACCTTCCTGGTCATTGATCTATTGATCTATTGATTAAGGTCAAATTTTTACTAAATTTGTAACGTTTTACATACCCTAAAGCAGTAAATCACTAAATCAAACCACTATCCAACCACCATCCATCCACCTTCCTGGCCATCTGTGATCTATTGATCTATTGATTCAAGTCACATTTTGAGTATCATTTTGGATAAACATAACATAAAATCAAGTTCTTTATACAAACATCAACCAATATATGTTGACGTAACAAAGTTTTCACATTAATAAAGCTTACTTAGCATCATCTGAATTAAGAAAATAATGTACAACGACAAACTTAACTCATCTTAAACAGGAATAAACACTCAACGTTAACAAAGTTTCACCCTTAACTACAGTAAAGTAACTAACATAGCAACCAAAAACGTAACTTATTCACACTTGGTCAAGAATAAACAGCCATCATCATCAATGTAGTCAATAAATCGAACATAAGAGGGAACTAAAACAAGTTTTCATTTTTATAACATATAATTTTCATTGAAAAGAGTGTTATATAAAGACATAAAAACATATAAATACATAAAAATATAAGTTTATTTTAAATATATTAATTCATTTGATCAGCGAACATAGGATTCAAGTTGGGTACGTTCTATATATCTCTCTAAAGATTCAACACCCTTTGAAAGAATGTAAGTATAAATGCCTTCAGCAACACTAAACCATTTTTCGGTATATTTTGATTCAGCAGCACTCATTCTCTCATACAAGAGAGAAGTAAACTCATCCAAGCTGATAGTTATTAAAGCATTCCTGTATACTGCATTATACGGGAAACCACATGTTTCGGTGTAAATATCATAGATTACACCATGTGCTATATGTATTATGTCCTCAAGTATGTTAACATCGTTAAGGTGCGATGTTAATTCGTTTTTTATTTTAAGCAATGGTGTAATATTTTTAGATGTTCGAACTGTGAAACCTATACATGTGCGATAGAAGGTCACACAATCGACGGGTTTCCAATATTGGCGTACCTCAAGGGTTTTAATATTGTCACACGACGAGAACACAACGTCTATTCTATTAGAACCACTTATGTTGTCTTCCCAGTTAGATATTTCACTAAACGCTGATCTCTCGGATAACAAACACTTATCCTCTACCCATGCAGCAGCGATTTCGATAATCTTGATGAACCCATCAACACAAACGAATAAAGGTCTATTATTTGACCCTTTGGCAGAAATACAAGCAACGTAACGACTACCATTTGGTTTACGCTTAAATATAAATGACACATCATTGGGAATAACGAAGCTCCTCGTGAAGATATCAGCAACAGATGTAGAGATGCGAGGAGATGTCATCGTGCCAGTACAGTGAAAAAATGGACTACTGAAGGAAATCGTATGCGTAAACAACCCTTATAGGTAATGAGATTCTTTCTTTCAGCCAATCAGAAGAAAGTAAACAAGAATACAATGCACGAACGAACCATATCAGTTCAAAAGGTATATATTCTCGTTAGACAAAAACAACAACAATAACAATAAACAGGTTCACTATGGTAATATATGTATACAAAGGAGATCTATACAGTCAAATTGACATGAAATGAACTTATCCAAAACAAAAAACAAAACAAAAACAATAATAATAATAATAATAATAATCAATGTTCATCATATACATATAGTTTTTACATAGGCTTAAGATCTAAAAACGCTAAATCTTTACATTGAAAACCAATCATTTTCGTCGTTATATCTAATATATTTTTTCACTTCATCGATACCATCATTGAGTACATATGTTAAAAGTTCACGTTCAGACACTAAAATATGTTTACTCGATAGATCCTTGTGGTAAGCACTCGGTCCATTGTTTTCTAAATAGATAGATGAGTTTCTGTACCTCTATAGAATTTAAGAAGCGTTCAATGATAGTCTCAGAATCATCAACTAGCGTTTTCTTGAATGAGCAATATTCCTGATACAACATGTAATGCGCAACAGTTACATAATCAGACAGCATTTCCGATTTCTTAGTTTGCGTTATTACCATCCTACAAACCTCCGACAGATATTTTATAGGTTTTAATCCAGAAATATAGATTCTACGAGCCGTAGGTTTAAATACGCCTGTGTCATTACACATCTTCCACACTCGAACCTCCAATCGATGTTGTGAAATTATACCCTTAGAAAAAGAGATAGTAAGATGACTAACTTTATGACATCCTCTTCTAGCAATAATCGTTTCCGGTGATTCTACTAAAACGTTGGTAGAGTCAGAGTACTCCTTAACCCATTCTGCAGCATGACGACATATACAGAGTAGTTCATCTGTACTCATAAAAATACGTTTGTTACTGCGGTATACAGATTGATTAACACATGTGAAAAAATCAGAACCATCGGGGTTTCTTTTATATAAGATTGAAACCCCACACCCTGGGATCTTGATTACCCATTGTATAATGTCTTGTATAGAGGTATACCTGTATATTGTTCACTTAATGAAAATAGAACACTTTTTAAACAGAACACAACCTCCTAATGCTTTCAAGTCCACAACGATTATGACGTTAAAACAAGCATCATGAGAAAAGATATTATAAAATTAAGGATACAAACACAAGCCTAACAGGAAGGCTAACCTGTTTTACATTCACTTTTAGGCCTTACGCTCCGTTCGTTTTATGTTTGTATTTCATGTTTCATTCAACGCTATCACATTGGGCAAACTAATAAACGCTAATTGGACCTAAGAACATAGCATATCTAACTTACGAATAAACAGTTTTCATTAACAAAGTTCGTTACTCATCTACGGTAAATAACTAACACCATTCTTAAAACTCAACCTACCCCGATCCCTTTCGAAACATTACGCAATACCTTCAAATCCCGAGGCTCACCCTGCATACTTATCATTAGGGATGCCTTTATCTTTATACAAAAGCTCTCCCAAAGGCGCTCACACATCAACATAATCTCATTCTTTATGATACATAACCGAACAATTTTATCCTGACATAGCATAAAAATAAGTTCTTGAATAAAATATCACAGTAGCATGGTTTACTGATTTTAAAACAAATCAGTAACCAGAATCAACCACCATCCTTTGCAGTCCCCTCCTACCCGGCCCATCCGCTCAGATCTATTGAACTATTGATTCAAGTCATATTTTGAGTATCATTTTGGACAAACATAACATAAAAATAAGTTCTTTATATACTAACCTACGAATATATGCTTAACCAACAAAGTTTTAGCAACAGTAAAGCTAACAAATCATAATCGCGACTAGGAATATAGTGTACAAATGCAAACCTAACATACCTCACGTATGAATAATCAGCTAACATCCTGAAAAATTCCCTACTGATCAAGGTAAAGTAGGCTAACAGGTCATACAATACACGATATGTTCCCACTTTTCGAGCATATTAGCAACAGGTAAAGCCGTATTATCTAACAAAATCCCTTAACAAAGTGATCAATCTATCAAAGATACCACCATCTTGAACTATGAATTGACACTATCTTCATCAGAGTGTCCCTCATTTCGAGTATAACATCATTTGACCTGTGAATAAACGTAGACATTAGCAAAAGTCTTACGAATAAACAGTTTTCATAACCAAGAGTATCTAAAGCAACACATTACTTTAGAAATCCCAGGAGGATGCGCCCTGAAAGGGTGCGAATCCTGGTGAGTGGGATCACCCCGATAGTGTTGGGCTTTGGGCCTCAGCCCGAAGGGCTGAGGCCTTACCCCTCCCTCGGAGGGGTAAAGCCCGCATATAAAGCATATATTGTTTGATCTTTGTATAAAGAACTTGATTTTATGTTATGTTTATCCAAAATGATACTCAAAATGTGACTTGAATCAATAGATCAATAGATCACAGATGGCCAGGAAGGTGGATGGATGGTGGTTGGATAGTGGTTTGATTTAGTGATTTACTGCTTTAGGGTATGTAAAACGTTACAAATTTAGTAAAAATTTGACCTTAATCAATAGATCAATAGATCAAGGATGGCCAGGAAGGTGGATGGATGGTGGCTGGATAGTGGCTTGATTTAGTGATTTACTGCTTTAGGTATGTAAAACATAACAATTTTGAACTTAATCAATAGATCAATAGATCACAGAAGGTCAGGAGGTTGACAGGAAGGTAGATGGATGGTGTTTGATTTAGTGATTTACTGCTTTAGGGTATGTAAAACATGACAATTTTAGTAAAAAATTTGACCTTAATCAATAGATCAATAGATCAATAGATCAATAGATCAATAGATCATTTATGGGGGGGGTGGGTGGGTGTGTTGGTTTGATTTTATTGTTTTTCTTTTTTAGGTATGTAAAAAGTAAATTTTTAAGTTATAAAAAAAAAAGTGTAAGAAATTTTTTTTTTTTTTTTTTTTTTTTTTTTTTTTTGATGGTTCTGAAACCATTATTTTCGAAATCTACAGATCCAATAACATATATAAAGACACCTACATTGTTGTTATACGAATGTTTATTAACTCGGCACCGCAGTGGCTCCAGCACCGGTGCCGGAGCCAACTCATCAGATTCCCATACCAAGTCTTTCTAGAAATTACACTCTGAATCCTCTCACCAAATTTCAGTCAATTACGAACACTGATTTTTTGTTAGGTGGGGTCCCTTCAGGGGATCTTCACGGGGACGTATCCGTTCATGACGCAGGTTACCTCCTCAACACCCTCCAAATTTTAACCCAATGATGATAAACCCAACCGCAGATATATAATAACGAAACTGATGAAGAAGCAACCACGGCGGAACGCGAAGTTAAAGCGTAAAAACGATCCCCGCTAAGATCGTTGACTCATATCGATTTCCTTCGGAAATCGAATCTTCGACGTAATAATAATAATGTGTATGTGTATGCGCACGCGCGCTCAGTCTGTGTCTGTCGGTCAAACAGACCTTCGGTCTGTTTGACCTCCAAATGGTCGGTCGCCCAAACGCTCGTTAGGCCTAAACTCACCCACGCAGATCAAGCAACAAAGGCGTAAGCGCAATATCGGCGTCCACCTCGGGGGTGACCACCCTCTATATACATCCTACAGACTTGAAATTTACACGGATTCGAGCTTATCCCATACATACATTATATTCCAAGTTTCAGACCTATATCTCTATTCCTTCATATCGAAAAGGCTGGTCGAGGTCAAACTGTCGGATCACTACTTATATATATATATATATATATATATATATATATATATATATATATATGG
Source organism: Trachelipus rathkii (assembly GCA_015478945.1). Lineage (NCBI taxonomy): Eukaryota > Metazoa > Arthropoda > Malacostraca > Isopoda > Trachelipodidae > Trachelipus > Trachelipus rathkii. The sequence continues at coordinate 7,991 of JABUQX010027513.1, read as the reverse complement.
TATATTTATATATATATATATATATATATATATATATATATATATATATATATATATATATATATATATATATATATATATATATATATATATATATATATATTTTGAAACACAAGCTTTCGGAGCCAAACTTGCCTCCCATATTCAAGTGTAAATTTGAAATTTACTCCATTTAGAGTAAGAGAACAGTGTTAAAATATCTTTAAATAATTAAGTTATTACACAGCTACAAAATAATTACTTGAACTGAGGATAGTTTTTTTTTTAAATAATTGACTAAAATGTCATCATAATACATCCCCTTGATGATATTTTTGTTATTTGTGTAAGCTATAATGATCTATTCAACCACCTTCCTTTCTTTCATAATCTTCCCTCTCTTATCCATTCTATAGTGTATATTAGTATTGACGTCTGAATATTGGGAAAAATATTCTACACCGATCTCCTCGAAGGAAATGTTAAATAGTAATCTACTAAGAAATATAAAACCTGATATGAACACTTGGAAAAATATAAGAACAATAAATTTCAACAGGACGGCTTAAAGACCTAGAGTCCTAGACCATTCACTATCATTCTTTGACTTGCCAAAAAGAGAGAGTTTCTGAGTTATTAGAAAACTAAATGTGGGCACCAGACAATCCTTACATCAGTAATTTGATCTCCGAAATGTGAATAAGTATGTCAAAAAAATCTAAGGAAATCAAAGCATTAACGGTGCTCGAAAAAACTAAAAGAGAAAGAGTGATTTCTATGGAATAGAATTACTTTCCTTACTTCAAAATTGATTGCGCTATTGATGAATTTCATGTTTAATAAACACTTAATAACAAGGAAATCGGATAGAGCAATTCTTCAGCAAATAAATTTCTCTTCTATTTTCCTTTCTATATTGTGATAAAAGAATAAAATTTTACTTTATGGTTCCAAACATATTCTTGATTGTTATTCTTTTCTTCCTTTTATATATATATATAGTATATATAATACTTATATATATATATATATGATTATATATATATATATATATATATATATATTATATATATATATATATATATATATATATATATATATATATATATAAATATATAATATATATATATATATATATATATATATAATATATATATAATATATATATATAGTATGATAGTATATATATATATATATATATATTGATATATCACTATATATATATTATTATATATAGTATATATATATATATATATATATATATATATATATATATATATATACTATACTATGATATATATTATAGTATTTATATAATATACTATAACTTATATTATATATATACTATATAGATATATATATATATATATATACTATATATATATAATATTATATATATATATATATATATATATATATATATATATATATATATATATATATATATATATAATATCAGTATTTGTTAACTTATATCATACATGTATATATGTGTTTTATATATATATATATATATATATATACTATATACTATATATATAAATTAATATATTATAGTATATATTATAATATATACATATACTATATATATCATATATATATATATATCATATTATAATTATATAGTATATAGTATATATATATATAATATATAGTATATATAATATATATATATATATATAATATATATATATAATATAATATATTCATATATATATATATATATATATATATATATACTATATTATATATATATATATAGTATAGTATATATATATATATAAATATATAATATATATATATCACTTATATATACTATATATATATAACATATAGTATATATATATTATATATGATATATATTATAATATATATACTATATATTATATATATATATATATAGTATATGTTATATATATATATATATGCCGAGTATATTATATATATATTAATATATATATATATATATATATATATATATATATATATATATATTTTATATATATATATATATATATATACTATAGTAGTATCATATATATATATAATATACTATATATATATATATATATATATACTATATATATATATATATATTATATCCTATTATAGTATATATATATATATATATATATATATATAATATATATATATCATATATATATCTATATATATATATATATAGTATATATATATATATATATATATATATATATATATTATAGGAGCGAGCGATATATATATATACATATAGTATATATATAGTAATATATATATATATATATATAGTATATAGATATAATATATACTATATATATATATATATATAGATAGTATATATATATATATATATACTATCATATATAATATATATTAATATATATAGTTATATAATATATATAGTATATATATATATATATTATATATTATAATAATTTTTAAATCTAAATATCGCTAAATGTCTTAATCGCTGCTATCACTATAAGTTTTTTATATTAGCTCACCTGATAGTAAGTGGCAGGAAAACAAAACGCATCTAAAAATAAGTTTTTATTAAAAGAGGAAAAATAAAGAAAATAAATATATTTGGCGAACTGGCGAACGCGAAGAGTGCGCGTGATTCGAATTCTTAAAAATCATTAAAACAGGGGAGGCATGAAATAATAAGGCAATGGGAAATTTAAGGGAACTTCGAAATAACTAATAGTGTGAAAAGTAATGGAAATGGATTTAATTTAATTTAAGAGGGAAAGATCTGTAAGCAGGTCTTACGTTCACAGTAAACTATGAACACAGCTAACCAGTAAACTAGTTAAGTCGGACTTGCAGTAAACTACATTCGAGAAGTAAATTTCCAGCAGTTCAGATCTAAGTAACCTTAAATCTATGAAGGAGTAAACTATGAATAATATTAACCAGTAAACTAGTTAAGTCAGACTTGTAGTAAACTTCAATCAGTCCAGATCTAAGTAAACTTAAATCTATGAAAAAGTAAACTCACTTCATATCCAC
>JABUQX010027512.1:5000-12500 GCA_015478945.1 Trachelipus rathkii | reverse complement strand
ATTATTATTATCTATTCCCACTATTTCCATAATTCTCTTTAGAGTAACTCATCATTATTTCAAGCTGCTATTAATATCCTATCTACTATTATCTTAATATCTACATTATATTATTATTATTTAGTTATTATTATTCTCTCTCTCTCTCTATTATTATTATTATTATTATTATTATTATTATTCATTATTTACTAATATAATTATTAACTAACTTATGATTACTCCATTTTATCATCTATTATTATTAATTATCTCATTAAAGTCCATTAATTCATCTATATATATATAATAATTATTTATTAATTATATTTATTATTATATTAATGTAAGAAGTATTTCAAAATACATTATGATTGAATTTAATCTTATATATTTTAAGACTATTAAAAATATTAAAAACCATATAATTACTATAACCTAATTAAATACCTGTAATCGTTGCACTAAGTAGCACGAATAGAACTTTATCTTATATAGTAATATATAACAAAGAAGTGAGCATACGCTATCTATGGTATATAAAAGGATAATTATATAATATATGATTAGAATCCGAGAAATTATTAAACGTGAGAGGGGGAATTATCTCGGACATATTAGCTATTTTTTTGTATACTTCGGGAGAGATGTTTTGGTTTTAAGTGTGAAATTTGAATAATTGACGTCAATATATAATATTACTGAGTGCACTGTTCGCATCAGAGTGAATAAATCATTATTATATAATAAGTTAGTTATTGAGTGAGATTTTATATATCCATAGTACTACCATACTGAGTCAAAGAAATGAGAATTCTATAATACATTCTACTTAGTAATTATATATTAATTTATATAGCATGATATAACATACTTGCGTCAATACAAAGTAGAATCTAAATTTAGTTAGATTCTATGTTCTGAGGTTGTATAGATGGTTTCAACGATTTAATTGTGATATATAGATTAGTTAAATTAATTAAATTATATTTGAAATGACAATGAGATATTAATTAACACGTATATACTATAGGCATTATTCATAATATAATAATATGATATAATAATATTATATTATATATAAATAATAAAATTAAGTAATACTTATTACCATAACTCACTATGAGAGTCAATTTTCTATTGAGAATATTCTATCCTAAACATATTAATGAATACTACAAACTAAACATTAATAATAAGTATATATAACAGAGAAAAATTCTCAGCATAGGAAATCTAAAGGAACCTATAGAGAAATCTCTATAATAGGGATTGTGAAGCATTATAAAAATATGATTGAAGTGCTTGTATATCAAAAAAATATACATTTATCGTAATCAAATTAATAAACATACTCGAGAAGCACAAATACATATATTATGAGATGGGTACCCACATATGAGATTGGCAAACCTCCATCGCATAGTAAATGACGGAAATGTTAGAATATTGTCAATAACATTCATTGATCATATATATTAACAAATATATAATATTCCTTAGGTTCAAATGCAATATTCTTTGAATATATATAAGACACTACACTATAATTGGTCAACAGGCCATAACAAACGAAATACTAATGTTTGAACAACCCACACATTTCTACGAGAAAGTCATAATATCCACCGGTAAGAACCGATCTGTCTATTTCGCTAGACAGAACCACAGGTATCGAGAGACCAAGCGCAGAGTATGGATCTCATCTGTACGCATGTACATAATTTGAAACACACTGCCTATACCTACTTGATTTCATTATACATCTTTACGGGATGTCGCGACACAATGTATATACTTGTCTCTCCACGCTTATAAATACAAGCCTAATCTGCATCTTGAGGAACGCAACGCACAATAGTATAGTATAGTGAATCCGCTGATAACAAAGACCATCACATCACTAAACTAAGATCATATGGTATAGATCAAACAATAGATAATAATTATAAGGAGAGAAGATTACACTAGAGCTACATATGATAATTCTAGTATTCACAATCTGAGTATCACTATCCCTATGCCATATAGTTTGTACAAAGATCTATGCTCTATCTATACTATTGACCTATATATAAGTGTAAGATAAAACTCAGAGAGTTAAATGAATTGCCGTCCATTTCCATATTAACTCATGAGATTGTCTTGACTCATATAGCATGTGGACGGAGGATGTAGATAACATTCAATGCATAACAGGCAAGGTAGTATTATCTGTCACCAGGTAAAAATACACGAGAGTAATCTCAAACTAGTGGAGATTAATAGATAGACCAGAGAGAGCGGTAGTTTGAATAAAGGATTATCTCTTACACTCCACACCAGTAACTACTCGTGCGCGCAGTGAGTGCGAGTGATCATATGGTTGTCTACGACGGCTGCGCTGCCTACCAAACAATTGATCGAGTAGGTCACAAGTACATCATACAGTCCAGTTTGCTCTCGATACAGATCTTAGATTAGCTTTTACTAACAATATAATTTAGTATTTTATCTTACACACCTAATATCACCTGCGAGAATGGTTTCTAATATTTCGAATCATAAAAATTAAAGCGTGGGAGACAATGTAATATTAGAATTTAGTTGATATGCAGAAGTTTATGACGGATAAATTACAAGGTCTGATAGGAGAGAATTTACAAGCGTGCATCTAACATCTCCCCACAGCACTAGAGATATCATATGTCTCGATGTATCAAATTATTATCGAGGCCTCATAAGCCAGATGAATGACGACTTGAAACGACGCACACAGAATAATAAGATACTAGCAATATATGCGGACCTATTATTGAGTGGCGGTAAGCCCGCTCACATAGGTAGGCACCTCTCAATGACTTCAGCATATATTCCTGTCACGTAATAGACTACCTTACACACTTGCTGATAAGTCTAGCTAAGGTAGATGTACTTCATGGGCAACCATTCTATTCGTGTCTCTGCCTGGTCTACACGCCTGTGAGAGTAAGTATTCAGTAAGATCTTTCTTAGTTATGACGTCTATGACTGACTACGAGAGCGTGAAGAGAATACTGTAGCTCAATAAATGTCATTAATACTGACACGTTAATAATATGCTCACACTAGCCGAGAGGGAATTAAATTTTGTCGAGAGGAGAGTAGACTCACCACTTTAAATAGGCTACTATCATATTATCTTACTCAATTCTATGATATGTGTGACACGACAGGAGAAAAGTATTCTATACCTATATATTAGGAAGTTCGCGTGTATTATACTCTGCGCAACAACACAAAGTGACACTTAGTTCCGAGTACATAATCGTATTAAGAAATCTGTATATCATTCCGAGTATAACCGTACAAGCTCAACTGTCACAATTATTCTCCGAGGTATAAGTCCAGTTACATTACGGATACGAGATGACAAAATATCGTCAATACTATCTGCAATAAAATGGATTTTTATACGTCAACCCTTTCAGATATCTATCTATATGGCCACAAGTACACCCTCTTTGACTTCAATCGGAACTCTTGTCGAAAATAGAGAACCCTATGGACAGTTGTTTAGCGTCCAGAAAATTAGGCTGTTTACAATCTTGCTAATGTATGAATAATATGTAATAGCAATACCAGCACAGCTCTCCTTACCATTATTTAACGATGTGAGTGTAACGTTCAAGACCAAAATAGATCAACTAGCATATATATAGATACCACTGTATAGCTACTATTCTTTGTATAATCGAAACTGATCGGTATGTACAATATTATTATACCCATCTTTTCACAGAAATGGATTTTATCAATGAATGAATACTCTCGCAGGCATATATCTCGACTAAGCCGAGCCTATATACAAATCGTGCTATACAAACCCCTCATTCATGATCTTACACACAAGTCGGTAAAAAGAGCGCACCAGATATAATGTCACATATAAATTATCTTTGAGCAGCATATAATAATATCATTTAGATAAATCACTGTACTATATGAGTACTTTTCTTAGAGACAGTCTCTATAGATGTTAGATTTTTGATGTCCATACTCTCAGGGCACGAAAATACCTGTTAAGATATAATACATGAAGGCAATAGCACTCAGTCACGAAATAATTTATATAGCTAATCATCATTAGTGTAAATGTAATAGTTATATAACAAAAACTCACGAGCGACGTGAAAACAGTACTCTTCTATACTCTAGAACGGTTTAATAAAGGTCGTTAGAATATATAATATATTTCGGAGAAGTACCAACTGACAAATCTGATCTTAGAGAGCGTTTAACATATAGAGTAAATCTATACATAGGATACCTATATTATGACACACAACTTTGCACACATGTCTATATCACCCTTTAGGCCGATGTAGTGATGTCAGACCAAGGTTGAATATGTTTGCGCTCCATTTACACATGCACTATTCACGTTTATTGTGCGTTAGTATCTTTACCTCAAATAATTATAACGCTTATTTATTGGAGAGCGCAAACACTCTTATCAGTACTCTCTTCTATTATTTACTCAGTCGAGAATCATAGATTAAAGTGTCACAATGGACGTCATACTCTCACACACTAATTTATACTCGATGCAATAGACATGACAATAAGCAAGATCACAGAGACCACACAAGACATAGAGAATATATCCTAGTACACATACTCTATGTGTCACTGATGCCTGTGATTCTCTCATCAGGACGACACAAATATTGCGAAAGTCAGGAGCGTATATGCCCTTATGAGCTCGTACATATACCACATCGTGTCTATTTTTTTATACACATCGTCTCACCATTATTTAATTATGATACAACTTCACTACGTTATCACTAGAGCGTGAACATATATCTCTCAATAATATTCAATCTTATATATTAATCGAGTAATTAACAGGGAGTAATGCAGGTATCTTACGACAGTTTGATTATTATAGAAAAGTTTTGACTATATATGTAAGTGAGAGCACGGAGCCTACATTATTGACGAGGATCTGATAGAGAGGCACTCACTCTTACACTAAATATGCAGATATAGAGATCGACCTAGAAGCTATATGAGAGCTCGAGAGAGAGTAACTATGTATAGTATATTAGAGGCAAATTATCATAATAAGATAACTATTACACTAAATACAGCTAGTTAGAAGTACTTTATGTTACAGAGAGCTACTCATATTATTATACACACAGCTTACATATATATACTATATAATCGAGTAGACATTTAGTATATTATCGAAATAAGCGTATAGTCTACATATATATATTATCTATATTAAACTTAGTTAGAACCTAAGGTAAAAGTGTAACTATATTATATGATATAGCGATACTTAATATAGTATTAAATCGCGGAGCACACATTTTCTGCTCAAGTTATATTATATCACACATATCGCTTGGAGCACTCATTATTAATATTATATAAACCAGGAGATCTTACTAAGTCACACACAGTATCATAAGCATAATTCGGACGCTTATATATTTACTATGTGCTATAAAACTGATATATATTTATACTATCTTGTCGCATGATAGGCACTAAGTGTATAGCATAACAATAGTTAATATAGATGAGACCAGTGAGTCATATATACATCGCGAGTATCACTATTAAGTATTTAATTTAGCATAAAACTATGATTCTATCTATGATTCGTATAGTTATTCTATGTCACACTATGGATTCTGTAGCAGCACACTACACTCTATGACTTACATCAATATTCATCATGTACATATAGAGTATAATGAGTACTGTATTTATTGCATACTTTAGTAGCTCAGACATATAGAGATAATTACTGAGAGTCTAGTCTTGCTAAGTACAGTATCACACTCTCCCTCAGTATACATAACATTTAAGAGACAAACGCATTGACTGATATTTATAACAGTCAGCACCTAAGAGCTTCATATGACGAATCTCAGCCCATAAGACCATGATACGTCTCCTCACTTCCACCACTTGCACAGATGACCACTACCATTCTCAGGATACAATGAGCATCTCCTTCTGCAGCATGCCCGTGAAACGCACTCCTTCGATCGCACTCTCCGCGTCACGACCCGCTCTAATCATCTTGATATATTTCCTTATCCTGTATATCGACTGCTGTTAGATATACCGGCGTCCTGAGCGATCAACTTGTACAGACGCGTAGTAGTAGGGCTCCTCGCAGCCATTCTATATGTGAGTGGTTCTGAGACACGTGCAGCCGAGATCTATATACGCACTTATGATACGTATGGTACAATATGTGAGTGAGTGAGTGACGATTTGCTGTGAGATTATACTAACGTATATTTATAATGACTGGCCAGTGATGTAATATAATCAGTAACGATCTGCATATAATTTATTTGAGTCATGTTATATATGTATATATATCAGATAATATAGCTCACATATAATTAAGAAAGGTATTATTTCAATTCTATTATTAATATATATATATTTATGATGTAAATGAGTTATATTAATAAGCTATTTATATGATTGCAATTATTACTATACCTATAATGACATAATCATTATTAGATATATGAATTCATTATAAATAGAGTTAAATGAAATATAAATTACTACGAACGATGTTCTGAGCTACACTATATAGTAAATTCGTGTCAAACAATATTATCCATTAGGAGCTAACAATATATGCTGTAAACTATATACTATGTTATAGACATGTAATAAAAGATTGAGAAAGTTATATAAGAGATGAGTAGTTAATAATTTATAGCATAACTAGTAGAAGATAATCATATATCTGCTGTTATGTAGATAATAAACTTATCAGCTTTGAGTTAAAAAACACTCTCTCTTATTAGAAGAGTATGAAACACCATTAATGGAATTTGAAAGTATGAGTAATCGCATGTCTGTAACACTAACATCTATATTTATCTATATCTACACTAAACAAAACACTATATCATTATAAACATTACACGTGTATAATCACATCTACGTCATCCCATAACCGACACTTTCTCATAATACTATATACGATCTGAATGACCTATTGAACTCTACGTCACTAAGCTGAGTCCCGCAGCGACTCGCTCGCTGAATACTCAGTGAAGATTCGGAATGTGTGGCTACGAGCGGATGATTATAGAACAGCTACTTGAGATGAGAGAGCGAGTACAAAAAGGAGATGTAGACTCGACACTAACGACAAAATACTGGCCAGTTATTCTCATAGATATCTCAAACTATTATAACCAACGCGCAGAAGATAATGATTAGAGAGCAGCATGCGAGTTATATGTGCTAACAGAATGCAATAGATATTGAGCTGATGTATTTAGTCTCGTGAGAGAGAGCAGTTCTTAGAGAAACCACATGGATATAGAACATGATACATATAGCAATCACTATAGCCCTTAGAGTCCAGTCATATTATCTTCGATGAGTGATTATATATATTATAGACAGAATTATGATCACACTTTAACAAAATAAAGTGTTTATGATACAACAACGTCTCCATATATTTTAATTATATATTATGAACTCTAAGTTTTCATCTTC